>BLKM01004627.1:0-307421 GCA_013340265.1 Coptotermes formosanus
CCCCCCCCCCCCCAAAAAGTGCTGTGTGGAAAGCTGTATGCAACAAGACGAAGAGGAAGACCAAAAATGAGATGGCTGGATGATGTGTCCATGGACCTGAGAAAGATGGGTGTAAACGAATGGAGGGGTAGAGCAAGGTACCGAGAAGCTTGGAGGCGTATTGTAGAGGAGGCCAAGGCCCACCCCGGGCTGTAGCGCCATTTGGAGGAGGAGGAGGGGGAGCATGAGTATGGACAGATGGATCTGTTGGTATGCTAAATAGGAAGGTGACTACAGACACATCAGCCAGTACGGATTGGTGGTAATTTAATACAGAGTGTGGCAGCTTATCCCTTTAAAGACGAAATGTGTCTGGTTATATAAGGACTCCGTGCGTACCGCGCTGTAAACACTCTCCACTTCGGTTATAAAAACCAATCTCTTAATGTTTTATAAGGCAAAAGTTGCTGTTTGTTCTGAGATCCGTACAAAACACATAAACGCAATGTGGGCACCACGTAGAATTTTTTAATGTTAAACCTGGTCGTATGTAAAGTTACCGCTAGGCTTTAAAAGTTTAACACGCAGAAAACGACACCAACCACTTCGCAAGGAGATGCATGTCTCGGAATTGATCACTCGGAATGGGTTCTGTGTAAGAATTGGTTGACAACCTCAAGTCTTGGTGCATTTTTTTTATGAACAGAGATAGTTGGCTGAAACGGTGTGTATTAGAAAGGTGCCCGGTTTGAATCTCTAGCGGTGTACCGACTATTCCTCGTCATTTTCCTCAGTCATTCTTTCGTACATAGTTCTATAAACATGAAGTCGTCCCTGTTCACACCATAAGGGTATGCAGGGACAGTAGAGGAATAGCTCCACAAATTTTGAAACTCGAAACTAGATATATATGAGTGGCCAGCTTTACTCTCCGGCCGCCTTACCTCCGGGAAAGAACCCCAGACAGAAAGGTGACATGAAGCGAGTTCCATGTTGGGGCCTCACAAATATTGGGCGCCACCTTAAAAAATTTAGTTCCCCTGCCGCTTCCCCATGTACGATCATAGCGTGCTGTTTAACCTTTTAAAGCCTAGCGGTAACTTTACATACCACCAGGTTTAACATTAAAAAATTCTACGTGGTGCCCACATTGCGTTTATGTGTTTTGTACGGATCTCAGAACAAACAGCAACTCTTGCCTTATAAAACATTAAGAGACTAGTTTCTATAACTGAAGTGGAGAGTGTTTACAGCGCGGTACGCACTGAGTCCTTATATAAAACATACGCTTCGTCTTTAAAGGGTTAATCAAGTACAAGTTTCACTCTTGTTTTAAGGCTGTGCACATTTGAATTAATAAGGATTTACTGCGTGAAGCCGCGTCGTTTTATTTCCTGTTTGTTTTTAATCTCTGGTTTGTACTCGTAAATTGTGTTTTTGAACAGAGCAAACGTTTCTGGTTGCAAAGTGTAGAGAGAATAGCGCCAGAGATGCTAAAACACCTATTAAACTGAGTCTGAATGCAACAGCAACTGACATGGCTCAGTTACTCGGTATATTACAATTCTGTATTAGTATGTAAAGAACCTGGTTGGTAATGTAAAACTTCTTTTACCTTATAATTAACCTCGCCTTTACGTGATATATCCTATTATAATAGACTAAGTTCTGCTATCATAGTTATGGTGGTGTAACCATTATATTTGGCGTGGAGGAAATAACATTATCTAATTCCTAAAGACGAAGTTAACAGCACTGTAAGTGATTACATCCGCTGTGTCGGACATACAGCGATTAGAAATTAGGTAACGAGGTTGGTTTGTTATAACTTTTAAGATTCTAATTTAATTTGTTTTTAGCCAATAATTTGACATTGATTTTGGAACTGATTCCATTCATGAACACAACGATCAACGTGGTCATACAACAGTAAATCAAATATGGTAGAGTGATTAAAGTAATATGGAGACGAACTCGGTTATAACGTCATGGAACGGACTGAACATTTTGTGTCGTTATAAACGAGTAGTATAATTTTATGGTTAACAGTGAGGAATTAATTGGTATCACAGTACATCTGTCGCATAAACCGATGTAGTTATAACGAGGTTCGACTGTATTTCATGGAACGTCCCAGTCCAGTTTTTGGCACACCTACCTTTTATTCGGGATATATGGGTTCATATCCTGATCAGAATATCTAGCATCCTGAGGGGGAATGAAGCGTATTGTGTAGTTCATATTTCATTCAAGGAAGTGCCAAAATGGTATCTCCATTTAGGCCATGATGGGTCCTTTACAAATGCTTTCAGACGGGTTATTTACTCTAAGATGTTTTGACGATGGTGTATAATATTGTGTGGTGATGGGTTTATGGACTTTATCCATCGTCCGAAGAGTAAAATATTAAACATATTTAAAGAAAATTAAAATCACAACGTTTCGGAGGCAGAGCCAGCTTCCGAAACGTTGTGATTTTAATTTTTTAAATATTTTTAATATTTTACTCTTCGGAAGGTGGATAAAGTCCATAAACTCGTCACCACACAGGGTTATGTACTGTTTTTACTAACACTCTAATTTATGTTATTTGAAGCAATTAAGAAGCCGTGTATTTTACGAATTACGTAGAACGGAAGAGGAAGCATTCAAGGATGAGACCAATGTGCGGTGGCATGTGGTTAACCATCGTTTAGGTTACCCAGTCCTCGAGATTGATTTGAACTGAATAGTCTGGGCTGCGATTCACTTGCTCCTGTCACTGTTAGTAATCTAATTGGTTATTTAATATTTTGTTAAACATAAAGGTAAATATTTCTGTGCCTAATAATTGTCAGTGTTAGTACTGGGAGAAATTTACCTTTTACCTTTAACGAATAGAAGGTTCTCTTTAAAGACTCTCTGCAGCACGTAGGTTTGATACGAAGGCTTGCTTCACTGCATGGAATGAGTGGAAACGGCAGAAGGCCACACGGACGATTTAATGTTCTTGCACTGAAGTGGGGTTTTATGAACCCTATACCTTGCGAAAATTAGGCCATAATGTTGTTAAGGAAGTATGACAACACTGGATCCGCTGCTCGTGTCTTAAAATGTATATAACAAAGTTTTATTGGCCATTAATGCATTCACGATACGAGAGACAGTGAAATTTGTGATTACGATGGACTTCAGTAATGTTGTTAGCCTGACAAAATTCTGAAATACGGAGCAAACACTAACAAATTTAATTTAACATTACCGTAGTCACGGATTGACCCAATCTAACAGGGTAGGTGTGTGCCAGCGTACACCATTATGGCGAAAGCAGCAGTTTCCACTTAACAATCTGAAAATATCAATCAGACTATAGGGTGTCACATCCCAGAACACAGCAATATTCGTAGTTACTGCTGTGAGAAATTCAGCGCTCAAGAGCTGTATGAAAAATTACGGTGTCACATCCCAGAACGCAATAATATTCATAGTTACTGCTGTGAGAAATTCAGCGCTCAAGAGCTGTATGAAGATCACCTGTCTGCTGGGAATATCACATCATTTACCTACTTTTCAGAGTAATATGCCGTATTTTACACCGTGAATATGAGACGTTATGCTCCTTTAAAACGACAATAAACTTGTACCAAAATATACTGCATTACATCACAGGAGACAGTTTTCTTTATAACCGTTGATAAAGGGACCTCATATCTCACCTATGCATTCTACAGTTTACCGTTTCAGATGACGCTGTGTCTATGAAATGTGTCGCATATAGCCAGTTATTTTCGGAATATTAGCTATTGAACAAACTCAAAACCCCTAGTAACCCTTATTTGTCTTTATGCTGATAAATAATACATTGTTATGTGTTCAGTCGCACTGTTTCGGCCGTTGAAGTTACATAACTGGCCTGAGGAAGTGGTAATGGTTTGTAGACCAATTTCAAGATGTGGAAAGGTCACTGGCACATGTAATTTAAAAGTACAGCGTATTATCCATATTAACTTATGTATCCAGAGTGGTGATTCATTCAGGATAACTAAGGAATCTGAAAGACCAGGATCTGGTGCACGCTAAATGGAGTCTGCAACGTAGCTTGTGAGATTTCTGGGCTCCTGTTACGGTATTTAATAACACTGTGATCTACTTGGGTGACACCTTGCACTTCACTAGACACGTACTGACGTTTCGGTGGAATCTGTCCGTTCAGTCTTGAAGGTAAAAGAGTCCTCGTTAAATATTAAAATATAATCCCAAAATATTCTACCGTTTTGATGCCTATAGTTTTTAGAGTATGAAAAATTGTTTATAGAGAAATGGTAGCTCTTCTTATGGACTGGCTCATTACATTTTCAAATGTATCACGTGTTCATGAATCGGCTAATTCATTACTGCCACCATTCCAAAATTAAAACTTATATTTCGCACGGCTAAAATATTTTTTAAATATTATTTTGTGCAATGTGACCGCGCCATTATCATGCCAGTTATTTGAAACGCTTCTTTAGGCAACAGGTACACGTATGAGATGACACAATTACTCTCTCCCATTGTCATATTAGTTAAAAGACCAATGCTGGTCGTACAGAACTGAAGAATGTTCAGTTTTAAGGTAATTCATCAAAATTCTGTATTGAGGCCATGCATAACGCTTGGACCATACAGCGCTGTACGTTATGAAATGGAACATTACACGAGAGTCAACAGCTGTCTCCACTCTCAGGCAAACAGCGAGCTTATGTCAACACCCAGATATTAATCAAACGCGCCACCCCCCCCCCCCCCTCCATAGCCGTTAATCTAACACAGTATAAGGCAGAAATCCTTTCATTTAAGGTGTGTACCTTATATGTCCTTTATTTCAATTATATTTTTCAATTATATATTTTTATAATAGCCCTTAGAAACGTCACAACGAACGGATTGCGTTAAGTAGTCAGCATAGAGAGGAAGGGACAGGAAGAAAAGGAGAAGAAATGCGAGGTGTAACACTAGAGGAAAAGAGGAAAAAAGCACAGGAGTAAATGTACAAAAGAAACGACACGATAAAGAAACGGGGAATGAATATAAAAGTAAAAAGGTAGGATGAGAAAATAACTGTAGAAAGAAATCAAGAAAGCGTATAAGGAACGAAGAAAGGAAGGACAGAAAGAGAGAAAGAAAAGAAAGAAGAAATGACGAAATAATACGAGCAGTAAGAAATGAAGGAGAGTGAAGAATCGTAGAATAAATGTAAGTAAGAAACATATAAATATATGAAGAAATAATTAAAGGGGAGAAACATTGAAGAAGAAAAACAACAAAGAAGTAGTAAAGAAAGAACGAAGAACGGAGAAGAAGCGTAGAAAAAAAGAAAAGAAGAAGTTGAGGTATGGTCTAAAACTGAATATCAAGTCTGGTTTAGCTAGGCACGTTTTAAAAATAATATATTTTGCTTTCAGTCGTTACAGTTCTTTAGGCCGACTTTCGATTCGCACAGCGCTGCGATGGAGGCAGTCCATCACCACTTGACACTTGTGTTAGCTAGACATGACCGCACTGTTAAGTCGCTCTTCCGCTGTAAAGTTTTCACCTCATCATACGATGTGATCTGCAGATGAAAGTGTCATCTCGTTATCTAGCTGCTAGCTCTAAGGGTGACTCCACTTGGCTACGCTATCATCAAGCGAAATGTACACCTTCAATTTGTTGTATCAAGTTAGACATTTAATTACGACATCTGACGGAGTACGGGAGACGAGAAGCAAGTTTAAATGAGTGACACAGGTCTCAGAGATTATGATGTAGTGGAATGCGACGGTATGGAGTTGGATGTAGGCAAAGAATGAATAGAGAACAGATGGAAACAAGCACAACGTTTGTAAACCTCGTCTTCACTGAGCAGATAGAAACAGTCTAATAAAGTCTACAGCTCTGTGTTTATTGTAAATACTTCTCTTTACGTAATCATGCTACATGTTTCGGCCGTACGGCGCTCATCAGGTATGTCTTCTGCCTTACAAATATCCTTATGCAATGCGCAGCTGTTTAAACATTATGTTTTGTATGAAGAGGAATAATATTATTATTTAGTGGCGCTACAGGCCCGAAGGTCGCGGGTTCGATTCCCGATGGTGTCGTTGGTATTTTTCATTGACCTAACCCTTACGGCCGCATTATGGTCCTGGGGTTGACCCAGTCTCTAAGAGGAATGATGCTTCCTGGGGGGTAAAGGCAGCCGGTGCGAAGGGCCGATAAACTTACCACCTTCATGTGCCCGTCATCTTGGAATCTAGGAGCCTCAAATCCTGGAGCCTTCAGGTTCTGTCCAGGCCTGTGCACGAATTGCTTCACTACTATAGAACATTACATTGATTCCAAAATATGTTTAAAGTATATTGAATGTTTTCTTGTTTGGAAGTTAAAATCATATATGAATGTAATAAATGCCGTCTTCACAACTTATTCTTAATTTATTAAAAATTAATTGGCAACATGTTTCGACCAACTAAGTGGTCATCGTCAGGCCATAGAAAAATGTAACAGGAAAATGCGCAGATTATTGAGATCTCAATTTACAAATTGTACCAAGTTGCAGCAAAGATTACAATCTTTAGCAAAGATTGTAACCCACATTCCCAGCAAGCAAAAGGCCGTAGACCCGCGCTTTAGACCGCGCGGCCCCTGGGATCAGCACATCGATGGAATAGTTATATCCGTTAACGCTGTGCCAGGTTCTTTACAAGCAACCACAATTGTATTTCATCCCACGCTCTTTGACTGGGATGTTATAGTATTTGTATACGGAAGAATTTGATGTTTCTCGCTCTTACAAGAGGAAATGTTTTACAGGTATACGCTTCTTAAACAAAGCATGAAAACAGTGACTCCTGATTCTTTTCCTTGTAAAAGGATGAGAGATGCTGCAGTGGGGTACTGAAAGGATCTCAATATATCAGTCTAAAGACAAGATATTTAATAACAAGACAAAAGGATTTGCCACGAAGTCGTAAATTTAAAGCGGAATTTAAGGTTCAGTGTAAGGATTTGCTTTCGAAAGACGTGTGACAGAGTATTCATCCGCGTATGCAAAACACGTACACAAGTCGAAGTGCTAAAGGGAAGAATGCAACATTGCTTCTTTCTAGAATCAAACGAAGAACGAAGAATAAGGTAATAAAATAAAAGAGTGTGTCATATATATAGGTACATACGCGTGTTTTACAGTCGAACTCGGTTATAACGTCATAAAGCAGACTGAATATTTTGTGTCGTTATAAACGAGTGTTGTTCTAACCGAATAGTGTAATGTTATGGTTAACAGCGAGGAATTAACCTTTTAAAGACGAAACTTATCTATTTTAGATAAGGACTCAGTGCGTACCGCGCTGTAAACACTCTCCACTTCGGTTATGAAAACTAATATATTAATGTTTTATAAGGCAAAAGTTGCTGTTTGTTGTGAGATCCGTACAAAACACATAAACGCAATGTGGGCACCACGTAGAATTTTTGAATGTGAAGCCTGGTGGTACGTAAAGTTACCGCTATGTTTTAAGAGGTTAATTGGTACCATAGAATGTCTGACGCTATAGACGAGGTCTTGAATTAACCAGTGTCGTTATAACCGGTTTGACTGTGTAATATGTATTTTTTCTGAAGGAAAGAAGAGGTAGGAGAATATTGAGAGACACTACTTTTATTCCGAGGAAATGGTCCGGCAAAATTTTAGTTTCAGGAGCTTGCCATTTAGTGCCTGCTCGTCCTTCTGATAAAAATAACTTGTAGAGGACGTAAAATCTTTAAAAGTGGCTTCGCAGCTGAGGAGAAACATTGAGACTTTTCTTGAATGATGTGGGTTTGGATTTTCATGCGCAAATTGCGACGGTTCCCTCCATTCTGTTTCATGTTTCGTTCCGCGGACCGAATAGAGAACACGTAAACATATTATGACTTTTACTACCAACGCTTGTCAATATTCACGGAATTCGCAACTGATAAATCCATGTTCAAACAGTGTTGTATGGTTTTAGAATTGATATCGAGTCTTCACTGCCTAATTTTTCTTGTTTCTGCTTGACGAAGGATAAACCCGCATGGGTGCGTTTCGGGACTCAGAATTCGTCGGAACTTCTTGAAGTGTTGCGTAGTCCACGTGTATGTAATTCAGTGCTTATTAGTCAGCAACAAAATACAGTTATCAGATAAATGTAGATACCTGCTATTTTATAGCGTTCTCCAACATGCTTCGGTTATAATTGGACCATCACCAGGGAGATACTTTAGCAACTTGTATTTGATATGATGAGATACAAAACGTCGATGACTGTAGAGGCAAGTATACACGTTGGATGCTTTGCTGTCATTGAAATTGTAATCTCCCTTAGTATGGTTTAGTTAGAACCGAAACACGTTGGAGAACGTATGATATAAGAAAATGCTTATTTTGTATTTTGGTAGTAGTGACTGAAGAAACAAAATTAAGAATCCACAAAATTGTAGCTGGAGCGGCCGTGAAATTTGGTAGTGAATCCTGGGTGCCGAAGGAAAGAGATAAAAAAACTGGAAGCAGCACAAATAAAAATTTTAAGACATTTATTAGGAATTACCAAGCTGGGCAGGGAAAGAAATCAATCCGTGAGGGAGAAACTTGGAGTGCAGAACGTTGTTTTGGAAATAAAACAGTACCAACGACAGTAGCTACAGAACGTAGAAAGAATGGCTACAGACAGGCTACCAAAAACAGGCACTGCAGTATAGGCCAAAGGGGAAGAGAAGCATAGGACCCCCAAGGAAAAGATGGAGGGACCAGATTTTTTTTAACAGTTGCGCGGACCTGCTGCTGCTCTGAGCAGAAAATTTTTACACGACGCGACGACTGCGCGGCACTGTAAAAATTGTTTTGTAATATTCATAATAAGAATATTTACAATGAAAACTGAAAAATTCCAGCTGCACGGCAACAATTCAGTGTGCACGGGAGCATTTCAGTTACTGCGCACCCGCGCACCTTAGAGGGAACATTGGGCACCAGCTTGACCTTGAGGGATAAAGAACAGGCACAGCGCCTAACACTTCACAGCTTATGATGATGATGATGATGATGATGGTGGTGGTGGTGGTGGTGGTGGTGGTGGTGGTGGTGGTGGTGGTGGTAGTTAATAAACATTGTCGGGCCATATTTCCATAGGCTTACAAATTCTTCGGTAAATTTTATTTTCTTATGTGTGTGTTAATCCTGTTCTAAAGCTGAAGTTACTGCATATTGCGACATGAATAAGGCAAGTAGTTGTATCCGTCACGAAAGATGGGCACCTCAGCTTTAAGTTTGTAAAGGAATTACCGGAAATTGCTGTTACGACTGTACCACTCATGAATATCGCACATGGTATACCTCATTTCCCGTACGAAAATAACGGATTAGTGCCTGGAATTATAAAACAATCGCTTCATCCCACAAACTTTGAAATCCTAACCATTATAGCGTACATATTAAATTTTTGGACCCGAGCTGTTTGCAGCGTTATAGAATAAACAAAGAATAAACTACCTGAAAGTAAATTTTGGGTGATCCTTGGATCCTGAGATCTGCGCTCTTCTGGGATATTGCGCAGCGTTGAGTGGTAGTTCTGTACCGACGTTTCGGGACAACCTATCGGTCCCATCTTCAAGGATCAAGAAATCGAAGATCCTGCTTTCATTCAAATGTTTGAATCTACATGGAGAATGTAACAGGAAATAAGAACCAAGTTTTACGGTTTAGTTTCCAAATCACGTACAGAGTTTCCTCTAGTACAAATTCAGAAGACACTAGACCTGCTACCGCACAATATATCGCTGTGTATTTCAGTCTAGACAACATTCTTTGTTGCCTCATTCTACTGCGTGTTTCGGCATGTCGTCCAGTCATCAGACATGCGCGTCGAGTTCAGTTATTGCACTGTACCTGCATACTGGTGTTAAAATGCACTGGTTAGAATTAAGGTTAAAATGCACTGGTTAAAATTAAGGTTAAAATAAGGTAAACTAAAACCCTATTGGTATTAGATGAAATCAAATGCTGCAAAGTATATGCGAGTCTTCTGTCATTTATTGATTATGTACAGTGAAAATTTTAGGAATATTTCCTAGGGGGTAAAGGCGGCTGGTGCGTAGGGCTGACAATGTTACCATTTTCACATGCCGATTGTTTGGATATCTTATATATATGTATACACAAACAGACACACACACACGTTTGTGTGTGTCTGTTTGTGAAATATTATCCAGTGTTACGTCGAAACAGCTTCGGCTGGACCACCAAAGACAAGTGTTTCGATTTCTGGCAGGGTCAAGACATTTTTATGTGCGCTACAGTTTCGACACTGGCTTTGGGGTCCGCCTAGCCCCCTTACTTAATGGGTACTGGGACGCCTCCCCTACAGGGTAAACGGCCGGAGTGTGAAGCTAACCACTGACCTCCATCCAATGTCGAGGTCAAATGTGAGCGGAGCTATATCTGCAGTCCACCGTATGTATTCATGTTGTCCAGTTTAAACTCAGCGTCTGTTTTTCACGCATTTGAAGATACCGAGTTTCATGGTCATGTAAAACTACAGGTAAAAGTTATAATTTTGTATATTTCAATGATTGCGTTGAAAATTTTGTGAAATCTCACGCTGCAGCAATTCTGATTTGTTTTCTACTCACAACGTTTGATTCAGACGGAAGATTACAATTTTAATTGTAACACACCTACAAATGTTTCATAGTTTCGTTCAATTCTTTGCGAGTTTCCTTTGCTTATCCCTTTAAAGAAGAAGCGTATCTGTTTTATATAAGGACTCAGTGCGTACCGCGCTGTAAACACTCTCCACTTCGGTTATAAAAACCAGTCTCTTAATGTTTTATAAGGCAAAAGTTGCTGTTTGTTCTGAGATCCGTACAAAACACATAAACGCAATGTGGGCACCACGTAGAATTTTTTAATGTTAAACCTGGTGGTATGTAAAGTTACCGCTAGGCTTTAAAAGGTTATTGGTTGTTATAAACATCATTCAAACGTAACAGATCTTTCACCTTCATTTTTGCGTATACCGGTCTGTACTGAAAATTTTAATATATGGTAGCCGTATTGCGAGCAGCAATGGCTCAGCTGGTATAGCGACCAACTTACGGTTTGGACGTCCGTGGGTTCGTGGCTCGATTCCCAGTAGTGCAAGAGGTTTACATTTTTCCCAAAGGGTCCAAATAGTCTCTAGGGCCCACCCAGATTCCTGTTCAATGGCTATTGGTTGATGTTTCCCCCAGAGATGAAGCGGCCGGAGGCGTGAAGCTAAAAAATTACGGCATCTAGTGCCGAGGTTAAAAATGAGTGGAGCTGTACCTCCACTCCGTTATATGACTTCTTGGCGAGCATAGGGACACACTTATGCCAGTATTACATTGCAGAGAGCAATATTTTTCCAAAAAGCTCTCGGTCGCTTAATTTATGACTCTGCAAATTGCATTTAGTGTTACAGACAAATGGAGCTCTTTATTTTCTGAAATTTGAAAAATGACTACGTATATGTTATTTTATAAGCTGTTATTCACAATCTCGTTATAAATCTTATAGATATAAATAAATAGTTATAAATCTTGTAGATATAAATAGAGTAGAACCCGGTTATAACGACATCGGTTTATACGACACCTCGCTTATAGCGTCAGATATTCTGTGGTACCAATTAATTCCTCACTGTTAACCATAACATTATATTCCTCGGTTATAACAACATGCGTTTATAACGACATAAACTATTCAGTCCCTTTCATGACGTTATAACCAAGCTGGACTCTATGTTATATAAAATTTTTATTAATAACCAACAAAATAAACTTTAAGATAAATATTCGTGGTTGAATGAACGTTATATTACAGATATACGATATGCAACCCTTGAAGATATATTACATAAAATTAATTCAAGTGAATTTATATGGATGACAGACATTAATTGCATCCTTTCACCTAAATGACAAATTACCACCGCAAGCATAGGGTGCACAGTTTCATTGGACCCGAAAATATTAGGGAGCAGGTTTATGGCCCAGTGCATAAAATGCGGACGAAAACGGACAGGCGTTAACATTCTGACCTTTACTGTACCGTGAAGCAGAAGTAAAGAATGGCTTGCCCATGCAGTTGATTCCTGTTTCAGCGCATTCTCATAGTAAATTTCAAAAGCCAAAAAAAAAAAAAGTTACAGTTGGTAGTTTTGATGTTTGATACGGATTTAAAACTTGGTTTCTGCTTCTGAAAGAAGAATTCGGGCGGTGGAACTTTCTGGAAGCAGAGCAGATGGAGAGAATTACAACAGTAGAGCCCTGTAAATTTTACTGTCAGCCTAGCGGTGTTATATTGATGAACCCTTTAACCTTACAAAGCCTAGCGGTAACTTTACATACGACCAGTTTTAGCATTAAAAAATTCTACGTGGTCCCCACATTGCGTTATGTGTTTTGTACGGATCTCAGAACAAACAGCAACTTTTGCCTTATAAAACATTAAGCGACTGGTTTTTATAACGGAAGCGGAGAGTGTTTACAGCGCGGTACGCACTGAGTCCTTATATAAAACAGATACGCTTCATCTTTAAAGGGTTAAAGTACAGGGGCTTATACGACCTGCGTGATTCAGACTTCCCATCTTCAAGAGTCAAGACGTCCAAGGATTCTTGACCCTTGGAGATGGGACCGAGAGGTTGCACCGAAACGTCGGTACAGAACAACCACGCAACGTTACGTAATATCTCAGAAGAGCGTAGATCTCATTACAACTATCTGTTTTAAGATTCAGAAAGTCTGAATTTTGTCACATGCTCTATTTATATTTTCGTATGATTTGTGAAATAAACAGCGATTATTTGCGCGTACGGTATTAGTCCTTGTGATGGAGATTTTGTTTACTGTGAGGTAGGAACTGGAACTTTAAATACTATTTCGGGCTTTAGAGGTATAACAAAGCCATGCCAGGCGGTTAATCGCCGACCTTTCACCACGGTAACCTGTGTTCTTGCCCGGAAGTTTCCATGTGGGTTTTGTGGTGGATAAAGTGACACTGGGACAGGTTTTTACCTCCGAGTACTTTGGTTTTTCCCACTAATATCATCCTACCAATGCTGCATGTTTGTCTTTATCTCAAGAAGCTATTCTGAACAGGAAAAACGGGTCATGTCTGGTACCTTCCCACAAATGTGGTACTCCCTCGAAAATGGGGGGGGGGGGTATCCGGAAACAAACGTAATTTAAAATGGCTAATAGATGAGTGGCAGCGTATGTGGCGCGCATTAGAAGAGAATTAATGTCCCTTCGCTTTTCAGTGTGTTGCGCAGGGTATGTTGGTAGTGTAGTGGCGCCCAGTGGCTCCACTCCTAGCCGTCGCCACTACTCGTAGGGTTCCGCTGCCACCATTAATCTTTTAAAGCCTAGCGGTAACTTTACGTACCACCAGGTTTAACATTAAAAAATTCTACGTGGTGCCCACATTGCGTTTATGTGTTTTGTACGGATCTCAGAACAAACAGCAACTTTTGCCTTATAAAACATTAAGAGACTGGTTTTTATAACCGAAGTGGAGAGTGTTTACAGCGCGGTACGCACTGAGTCCTTATATAAAACAGATACGCTTCGTCTTTAAAGGGTTAATAACACAACAGAATAATTTATTCTATGTATTCTATCTAAGCTTGCTAATAGCACTACTCGATGTAAAAAAGGGAAGATTCACATATACACTCGAGTCAAATAAGAAAATGAAAAAAGGAGGAGTTACAGCCTCGTTGAGAACTCAATAATTCTTGGAGTTCGTAGACACAATAAAAAAAAGACTGTATGTCACAACTTATTGACAGAGAAGCTGGATCACCACCCGTATTTCGAAATTCGTTAAATTTCACTTCACGTTATCAATTTGAAAAAAAACAGAAACAAAACAAATACATTACGCCATATTATTTTGATATTTGTCATCCCCGGTGGCTTGTATAGTATTTAATGGGTATAGGTCCGTCTCACAGCCAACAAATTCTTTACTAAAAATTAAAAGTTGAAATGTTAAAAGTCGTACATGCGACCGGTTTCGGCACTAAGGTGCCATCATCGGGCTTTACCTTTTTTCAAGTAACACAATTATTCAAAATTAACAATGGTTGTTAAAAACATACATGCAAGCTAATTGTTTAGCAGAGAAGGCCTTCTCTTTACAGTAGATGTTAAAATTTTCATTGGGTAAAAATATATTGCGTTTGGTTAGTATTAAGTTTTGTATTGTGAGAGTTATTTGTATGATTTTTGGTGTTGATGTGGGATTTTCTTCTGTTGTTCTACGTGGAGCCTTATTTGAAATGTGGGGGGGGGGGGGGTGCACATATTTGCAATTTTTGTTTTCTCTGTGTATTTTACTCACGCGTCGGTATATGTTGTTTTTCTGCTCCGTGGATGTTGTGGAGTTCTTGTTTTGGTTCTTCTTGTCTTTACGGAGATGTTGTGGTTATAGTTTTGATGCTCCTGCTTCTTTGATGTCCTGTGGTTCTCTGTGGGCGTGGAATGTTTACGTTGTCTGATTCTCCGTCATTTTAGCTGGAGTTTTTTGCTGCGGTGATTGGTTGCTTCTATGGTGTCTCGTAGTTCTTTTGTGGAGACAGGTAGGTCGTTGCAGATTGACTATATTTTGCAGCTATGTGATGGCGTGTTGTGTGGTTAGATACTGTTGTTTTTTGTTTTTTGTTGTCTTGAAGTTCTGTCGTTTTTCTTTCTTGGTCTTAGGAATTGGAATACTAGTGATGTTTCCTCCACGTTGTTGTACTGTAGTTTGGTTGTTACAATTCTTGGGTTGTGTTGTTTACGCGATTCTTGCTTTCTTCTTTTTATTTCTTTTCGTGTGGATGGACTCTGATGAGATGTGTAGTTGTGTAATCGTTGCCGTTGTCCTAAGATGAAGTGAGATGTGGTGGCCATCGGGAATCGAACCCGCGACCTGCCGGTTTGTAGCGCAGTGCCTCAACCAACTGTGCCACCGCGGCCCCGTTATGGTTGTGTACAACTTGAAGTACTTACGGGTTTTATACTTGAGCACATCAAACATTGTGTAGCAGCCCGGGTAGTGTTAACGTGCCGTATAGATTCTGAAAGCATCTGACAGGAAGATGCAATAATTATGTACACTGAATTTCAGTGGTACGCATCGTGTGTCTGAAAGCATAAACGATGAACATATGGGAGGTGACGTACTAAGAACGAAGGTGATACCCTTTGCGAATTAACCTTTTAAAGCCTAGCGGTAACTTTACGTACCACCAGGTTTAACATTAAAAAATTCTACGTGGTGCCCACATTGCGTTTATGTGTTTTGTACGGATCTCAGAACAAACAGCAACTTTTGCCTTATAACACATTAAGAGACTGGTTTTTATAACCGAAGTGGAGAGTGTTTACAGCGCGGTACGCACTGAGTCCTTATATAAAACAGATACACTTCGTCTTTAAAGGGTTAAAGACGTGACAGAGGCGAAGAGGCGCCTGTTTGGCGCCACACGTGTCTAGCCTGTGGTCCAGCTAGCGTTGCACTTAATGCTTGTAGTGCGTTGTCCAACTGTTAGCCTTATTGTCCATAGTGTGTATGGTCCAGTCATGGCTCACCACCGCCATGTATTCCATAACGACCATGATGAAAGCTGTATTTCTTTTTAATGTTCTATTACCATACATCATTTGAGTATCCCAAATGAAGTGTCACTAGTGTGTCTTCCATCTCACAAGTTTACGCGTCTTCCATGTTGTTATTACCGGTTGTAACAAATTAAAAGCTGCGACGTTGGAGTGGCCTCAAATGACATAACCTCAATACCAAGTTCCAAGTAAATCGATCAGTTTTTTTCCAGAAGTTTAAGTAAGGGGTAACACAGACAGGAATTGGTTTCGTAGTAGCTACCTGCCGTTAATGTGACGGGCAGCCATAATATTCATGCTGCCATCTGGTGGTGCTATGGTGCAACTTACAGAGAACACACGGTTCTGTTATATCCTTGATGCTCAACTCTTTCCTCGGCCTCAGAGTGGGCCTCACAGAGAACCATATTTTGACTCGCTCACTCATGTCACACCGAGCAAATACATGTCCGTCTTACACACACACACACACACACACACACACACACACACAAAGCTTATTGATCTTACAAACCTACCTTCTTTCTTCTTAAGGAAGAAAATGGAATAAAAATCTTGGAAGAAACAATCCTATGTCAAGTGTCGTAATAGGGGCGATGTAAGAGATGGGCCTATATCTTAATGAAGCTTGGAAGCCTGGAAATGAAAGGATGCAATAGGACTATAAGTGTAGGTTTGTGCCTCTGTGTGGGAAGTTGTAAGATGCTAAACGCGTTATCTAAAGTTATAGTGAAATTGCATCCCGAAGATCCAATTTAAAGTTCGCCGAAATGGCTGAACTATTACAAGGGAAAAGACTTCTGTGCTCTTTGTAGCAGTACGACCAGATTTATCTTCCAAGCCGCTGGTAACTTCTTTTCTAACGTAATAGGGAAATGGGGGAGAAATGTGTACGTAAGATGGAAATGTCTCTAACAAGAACAGGTAATGAACAAATGAACGTAATGGAACAGAACAGAAAGACGACAGCTCAAGGCCTGTTTTGAATAAATAACTGTCTGTACTAACACGTTGCCTAGACTGGTATACGGCACCGGTTTTATGAGCCGTGTAAGTTACTTCGCGTCCCCAGAAATACCGAATTATTTGTATCATATTAAGACGACAGTCTTCTGGGAAGTGGCGTCATCTTGTTTCCTAAGTTGCTGCCTACTTATTTACGAACCACATACCTGACCTTCGACCCGGCTAAAATCGAATAAAATTTTGCCGCAATTACAACTTGTAACAAATCAGCAGTTGTTTAAAACGTAAATCATTTATTGCTCATTCCTAACGCCACGCGATACTCCACGGACGAGCTATTACTGTCGATCACTGTCGACTATTAACCGGTTAATGTCACTGTCGATCATTATCGCCGCACCCCATTCCATGGCCTCTTTCCTCAGTCCTTTATTCATTTCTTGGACAATCCAAGCGTTTAATATAATCTGTCACTGTTCTGTTATCTGATTTCCTTATGTTATGGTCGATACTGAACTGTTTCTCCCACAACACGGTCAAGCGTGACGTGTTGTATATTCTCAGGGGAATACCGCTGGGAGGATTCTGCTTGTATCTTCCGTGGCACATCCCATCTTAATCCTAAAATAACTACCAAAATTTCAATTTCCTGTGTGTGTGTTGTGTTAAGTTACGGCTGCCACAGTCACACACACACAGGGGCATCGCTTTGTTGTAAAGGTGTTTATTTAACGACGCTGTCAAGAACTCACATTATATATTGTCGAACAGTAGGTTGATTGAGTCGGTAGTTAGATTGAAAGGAGTGGGAAGGAAGTGATCGTGTCATACTTAGATCTATTATCCCGGAATTTACATCTCAGAGAACTAGGAATAATAATAATAATAATAATAATAATAATAATAATAATATCAGCTCTGTCTGGGGTAGCTTTTCGTGGACCGTGTGTGGTTTGAAAGGCAGTGCGTAGGCAAAGTAGTTTATAATTTGTAAATTCGCAGTTTGTGATCTCTGGTCAACTTGAATATAACCGCAAAGTCAAGTTTATATTTTAAAGTATTGCATTCCTTTGTGTTACTTATACAGAACAAAGAACAAATCCGTCTGAACACAACTGCGGTCCATTTATTTGCAGAACAACATGTTTCGACCGTTCAGGTTCTCTTCAGTTTCACAGTTCTTGTTTTTCAAAACATATTGAGGAATGAATAAAAATCTATAAAATGCGATAAAAATGTTAGAAATGTTATGGTCAGAATAAAAAATTAATGTATGTGGTACAAGATATTATAACAGTGTGGTAAATTTTCTCCACACGTATTCTATTAGTTTTGTATTTCGAACGTAACATTTTTAACATTGTTATTGCATTTTATAGATTTTTATCCATTCCTCAACACGTTTTGAAAAATAACTGTGAAACTGAAGATCACCTGAACGGTCGAAACATGTTCTTCTGTAAATAAATGGACCGTAGTTGTATTTGGACGGATTTTGCCTTAATTCTGTCAAGTTTATATTTCGGAAAATTGAACTTGCGTTTTTTAAGGAAACAAGAAGGACCGGAGCTACACGTGTAAGGTTTTAGGCTATTAACCCTTTAAACACGGAAGGTGTCTGTGTTATATAAGCACTCAGTGCGTACCGCGCAGTAAACACTCTCCACTTCGGTTATACAAAACCAAACCGTTAATGTTGTATAGGGAAATAATCGCTGTTTGTTCTGAGATCCGTACAAAACACATAAACGCAATGTGGACACCACGTAGAATTTTTTAATGTTAAACCTGGTGGTATGTAAAGTTACCGCTAGGCTTTATAGACGGAACTACTACAGTACGAGAATGTGACAAGACCAAATAAACATCAGTTAAACTGGAAACGCCATGTAAATAGGATGCGGTATAATAGACTGCCGAAATTGATGTACTTAACATAATCCCCCAACGGCAGAGTGACGTTAGAAGACCCAGAAATAGATGCAGAGACCAGATTTGAAGCTACTCATTGCAGAAATGTGTTTGTAGCATTCACTGCTTCAGTTAGAATAAGAAGTATCAAATCCCACACTGAAAACACGAGAGAATGATCTCTGAAAGCCGGATCTCTTTCAAGAGTTTAATGGATCGGCGAGTATTTAATTGCTATACTGCTGCTAGCTTCAAATTACGCCTTGCCGAAGTCGTCAGTCTGTTACGCAATTCGCGGTATGTGCGGAATGCCTGTGGAGCGTCTGTTAAATTTGCTCCGTCCGTCCGTCCGGTGGTCCGTGTGTCCAACCGTACACCTAAAATAACACGAATATCGCTGGACGGATGCAGAATTTTAGGTTCTCGCAGCAGTGCTGATCATAATTCAACTCGTCTGTGATGTTACGCCGTGTCGACTGGTAAATAGTTACCGACGTTTCGGAAGAACGTGCTGCTTTCATTTTCAGGTTCTGGCAGTTCACGAGCAAAGAACTCTTCTTTGGACTTCTTTACCCTAAAAATGGAGTCAGCGTGGTATTCCTAAACGTCGGTTAACTATTTGCTGTTGTATATTTCGTAAAATCCAACAACGTTTTAATATTCATGAAGTCCATATTTGGTAGGTAGTCTTTGTTCTAATTTTGGTTCACAATGGTCATTTTACATGCAGAAAATTCTGCTTTCTGCCTTTCTGTGTGCATCTGCGGTGTAAACCACATATAGTTCGTCTGTTATTTAGAAGAACGGAGTTTGTTCTGAATAAAAGATGTGCAGAAATGAAATTAATTGTACCATTCGTATCGAAGTGCTTGTTTGTGGTGTTTGAGGTAAAAATTGAAAGCGAGAAACGCGCCAGAATTTTAAGCTAGGCTTACATTTAACGACCTGCGGCATCATAAATGGACTTATAAATTTCAGACAGAGTAAAGCGCATTCTCCCTGAGATAAAATTGCGAGTTTCTGTACCACCAACGTGTGTGCAAAATACTGTGGTTTCATGCCCAAGAGGACTGTAAATTCAAATGTAGAGTGAAAGCAAGGTAACATTTTAATTGTATTAATTGCCCTCCACAGTACTGACGAATACAGTGAGTGCGTTGCTTGGAAGTTGACTTGATGTACGTACTTTGTTGGCGGTTACCATACGTCCATTTAATTAAACTCAATATACAGCAACATCTGACGTGATACACGTCGTACATACTAGCAGGGCGAGATCTCTTCAGGTTACAGTAGAGCGAGAAATATGTTTGTATGCATGCTCCATAAAGAGTGTAAACAACTGAAAACTTCTGCCTAGAAGTCTCACTTTAAGAAATTTTAAATTTACAATATTATGAGTTTATGATTATTAGCCTTGTGAATTTTGGAATTTTAATAATTTAATTATTGTATTCATTTTAATTAAGGCAAAACAGTAACTATGTAAGCGTGCTGGCCGTGTATTCCTTTATTCAGATAACTCCCTGATGATGTCACCTCTATGCCGAAACATGTAGTAGTTTTATATTTACTTTTGAGTGTATTTTATTAAGTCATAAGTTGTTTAATGTATTGATTTACAATACACGGTCACTGGAATCAGTTGCTTAATGCAAGAGTTCTCTTGACCTCATTAACCGTTTAAAGACGAAGCGTGTCTGTTTTATATAAGGACTCAGTGCGTACCGCGCTGTAAACACTCTCCACTTCGGTTATAAAAACCAGTCTCTTAATGTTTTATAAGGCAACAGTTGCTGTTTGTTCTGAGATCCGTACAAAACACATAAACGCAATGTGGGCACCACGTAGAATTTTTTAATCTTAAACATGGTCATATGTAAAGTTACCGCTAGGCTTTAAAAGGTTAAACGTCACTGATGTGTTGAATATTTAAACAAATGCATGTGAAAATGTATTATTACCCTGCGAATTGACTTATTCAACACAGTTAGCTCTGCAATAATATATTTTTAATACAAATAGACATCAGAAATGCAATGATGTTCGCAAATTCAGTCAAAATATACGTACAGTCGAACTCGGTTATAACGTCATGAAACGGACTGAATATTTTGTGTCGTTATAAACGAATGTTTTTATAACTGAGGAGTATAATGTTGTGTTAACAGTGAGGAATTCATTGGCACCACAGATTATCTGACGCTATAGGCGAGGTGTCGTATAAACCGATGTCGTTATAACCGGGTTGGACTGTATTTAGAAAATATCTCCATTCCACCAGAACAAAGTAAACATCGACATTTATTTATATTTTCTATTACAAATGCTCTATTCTGAGACGTCGTGTAGTCTGGTGTAGAGGTGCGAACGGTTCAGAGGATTTTGCTGTATCCATCTTCAAGTTTCTACCCTGAATTAACCTGCCACAAACTTTTACAGCCGTGAAATTCTCAAATCTCTCCGGGAAGCAATGAGTAATTTTGTCACTCTTTCAAGTAAATGGTTGCGGTGTTGCGTATCTTCTTCCTAGAACACATACTAGCTGTTACTTGGTTTGGGAACATGGCTGCAAGTATTTCCATCTTTTGCGAACAGTGACATGAAGTTGGTTGCACGATGTGTGGCGACAGGTTACTGACACATTGCATTATTTAAGTTACATTCCATTTTACAGCAGGGTACAGCAGGAAGTGTCGTTGTACCGGATAATTACTAACTCAGTTCAACAGATTTCTTCTTTAGAAGCTAGTAATTCTTCAGCTAGTTGAGAAATTGCCAAGATTTTGTGCCAGCCGAAGTTTCATTACCGTGTTCACAAAAGCCTACAACTTGCGTATGTTCTGAGCCACATAAATCCGTTCCACGCTCCCATCCAATTTCTTTAAAATTCATTCTAATATTATCCTCTCATCTACACCTGAATCTTCGAAGTGGTCTCTTTTTACCAAGTTTCCCCACCAAAACCCTGAGTGCACCACTCTTCTGTCCGTTCGCACTACATGATGCGCCCGTATCATTCCTCGTTATTTCGTCACATTTCGTGGGGCGTACAGATCATAAAGGTCTTTGCGTACTTACTCCTGTGGTCTGCGGCCCTCTGAGAGCTTTGACCTCCTTAAATACAGACGTTCATTATTCTCTGTTCACTGCCTTCTGTCGCCGCCATCTTTTAACCTTCATCTCCCGTAGATCCTTTTCAACATCTTCGAACCAGCGATGGAGGCTAGCTCTGTCTAAGGGGCCCAACAGAATAGGTGTTCTTCCCCTCCATTCACCTGAGGACGGAAGCAGAGCCAGCTTCCGTAACGTTGTGAATTTTAATTTTTAATATTTTAATATTTTACTCTTCGGATGATGGATATGTCCATAAACCCATCACCACACAATATTATACACCATCGTCCAAACCTTTTAGAATTTATCATCTCAGCCTAAGTCTTCCCATTATTCTTCTTCCTTCCGGTTTACTCTGGAATATTTTCTTAACTACGCTTCACGATCCATTCTTACTAGATGTCCAATCCATTCCAGTCTTTTCTTTATAATGTCTCCTAGTGTGTCTAAAGTCATGTACGTCTTCATTATGCAAAATCCTCCAGTCGCCTGTTACGTCGTCCCTGAGACATAATTACATTCCTCTTTATTAGATTTAGCTGTCTTCACATTTTATCTCTTATAAATGTTAGGTGATAGATGGTGATATATTTTTTGTAGCATTACGTTAGTACGCTGCTTCTGCTGTTAACGTAAAAGTATACTTATTAACGTATGTGCGAGTGTTGGTGACATTTTACGTTTTATTCGTCTACCAGAGTGTATAAAATGTTTATTATTATGGATTTTAATAACTGATGTAAAAGCTGATGTGAGGCTTCCGCCGCCATCTTGGTGAGGTTACGTTCTTCTGGGGTATTACGCAGCGTTGAGTAGTAATCCTTTACCGACGTTTCGGGACAACGTATCGGTACCATCTTCGAGGGTCAAGAAGTCCAAGAAGAGTACGACTCTCCTTGGACTTCTTGACCCTTGAATATGGGACCGACACGTTGTCCGGAAACGTCGGTGAAGGATTACCGCTCGACGCTGCGTAATATCCCAGAAGAGCGCAGAGCTTATGTAAAAGGTGATTACTCAATTTACAGAATCTTCAGCAAAAGGCTGATTGTTTTAATTTTAATTTTATTTTTCGGACAATTTGTCCTCTATTTGTGCCTTTGGTTAAAGTATTGCCTGGGCTTTAGTTTACCGGCATTACTTATGAAGATGTCGTCCTGCTGTGCGGAATAAGGAGTGTGTATTGTGAAAACCTGTCAGTGTGAAATTGTTTTGTTTTGCAGTCCTTCCCTCTTCTACCTACTCACAGTAGGTGTCGAGGTTGTTTATTTTCACTTGATCACACTCAGACACACACCACAGTCGGTAGAACTCCTCTGGACGAGGGATCGGCCCGGTGAAACTGTTACGGACAATGTTTTTACGTACGTGACGCCATCTCAGTAAATTTTGTTATTAACCTTTTAAAGCCTAGCGGTAACTTTACGTACCACCAGGTTTAACATTAAAAAATTCTACATGGTGCCCACATTGCATTTATGTGTTTTGTACGGATCTCAGAACAAACAGCAACTTTTGCCTTATAAAACATTAAGAGACTGGTTTTTATAACCGAAGGGGAGAGTGTTTACAGCGCGGTACGCACTGAGTCCTTATATAAAACAGATACGCTTCGTCTTTAAAGGGTTAATTTAGTACGAAAATTTGCAGAAACCTGAGAGTGATGCGGCAGATATTGACAATAACTCCGTTCTCTTAGCAGGGAATGAGTAGTGGTCTTAGTGAAGTACTAGTGATTCTAGGCTTCCGCCGCGATGCTGATGAGATCTGCTCTCTTCTGGGGTATAACGCGGCGTCGAGTGGTAATCCTTCACCGACGTTTCGTGACAACATATCGGTCCCATCTTCAAGGGTCAAAAATTCCAAGAAGAGTTCTGAACCCTTGAAGATGAACCGATACGTTGTCCCGAAACGTCGGTGAAGGATTACCAGTCGACGCTGCGTTATACCCAACAAGAGCGCAGATCTCATTAGTGAAATACTCCTGACGTTAATTCTTGTAATTCGTTTTATGATGCCTTTTCAAGGAGGTTTCTCCTTATGGAACCAATAGTTGCGGATCTAGACAGTCTATATATAACCCTTACGTTCATATCCCTTTACATATGAGCCCGACACTGGTCCCGTATTCCAAACCAAATTATTCATTACATAACGCCCCAACCTATTTCTTTAAGATGCAATTTATATTGCTCCCACCCATTTATGTCTAGGTTTATTCACCCGGCCTTCCCCCACCCCTTCAGGATCTCATGAACATCTCCGTATGGCAAAATAATGTGTAATCAAATACATGCATTCCAGTTACACATGAATATGTTGACCAGTTGTTTGCTAATTAGATTTTCATTAAAAACTCGGCCGATCCCAGTGGCCGCGCGGTCTAAGGCGTAGGTCTGCGGCGGAGCGCTTGCTGGGATCGTGGGTTTGAATCCCACCGGGGGCATGGATGTTTGTCTCTTGTACAGTGTTTGTGTTGTCAGGTAGAGGTCTCTGAGACGGGCCGATCCCTCGTCCAGAGGAGTCCTACCGACTGTGGTGTGTGTCTGAGTGTGAGCAAGTGAAAATAAACAACCTCGACACCTGCTGTGAGTAGGTAGAAGAGGAAAAGACTAGGAAACAAAACGAAACAAATAAAAACTCTAAGCAGGTAATTCTTATTATGTAAGATAGACGTATGTCCCAAATATTGTTATAGGCTTGGAGCTAATGGGCACAATTACGGGCCTGAATGGGTCTATTGATGTCCAAAGGTGTCACAGGGATGACGCATTGTGAGAACGAGTCAGGTGCTCTGTGGGGTTTGTCTGTCGTTCTGTTGCTGTATATTTGTGCCGAAACACGCCTATCTGTTACCAAGGCGATATCGATTATTGTGAAAGAATTAAAATTTCAGTAATATCCGTTTGCTTCTACACTTCTGTGCCTTGTATTCCGGTTTATTATGTTGGGGAGATTCGTGTAAAACTACTTTTTTCGGAGGGCGATAATAATCATATTCTCTGACACATTCGTATTATCAGTTCCAAGCTTCCAGCAAGTTGTGTTATGCCTATTTTGAACCCTTGTTGGCCCAATTTCGAGTTAAAACCGACAGCGCTTTCCGTTGTACCAGGTCCAATGTCGAGCTCAAATTGACACTGTATTTTACAATATTTTATGTTGGTTTCTTTTTCTTTTGTAAGATTTGTTCATCTAATTGCTGCTCTTGAAATTCAAAAATTAGAGATTTTCTGGAAAATTGATGTGGACAAGACTGTTGGAGTTCGCATAATAATTTGCCCTACAAAGGATTAAAACTTATAAATTTTCATTACTTTAACCTTTTAAAGCCTAGCGGTAACTTTACGTACCGCCAGGTTTAACATTAAAAAATTCTACGTGGCGCCCACATTGCGTTTATGTGTTTTGTACGGATCTCAGAACAAACAGCGACTTTTGCCGTATAAAACATTAAGAGATTGGTTTTTATAACCGAAGTGGAGAGTGTTTACAGCGCGGTACGCACTGAGTCCTTATATAAAACAGATACGCTTCGTCTTTAAAGGGTTAATTAAAAGTAACACGCAGAGATATTTTGAAAAAATAATTATTTGTATTTGTGTCAAATAATATCAGAACTGTATAAGCTTTAAGTTCACCATGACGGTTGTTCAAATGACGGTCATATTTTCGATTTTTACACCATATAGTGCAGGGGTGTACAAACCCTGTGCGTCCGGTCGCCCATACAGCTACAGTTGTCACTTTGGCGCCTAATATTGGTGGGCCGTCAGTTTGGAACATGCGTCTTGTCATACAGGTGACGCCTTGGGTTTTTATTTGGTTACTAGATTGTTGCAAAATTTGCGTACCCTCTGGTGCAGTGTACGCCGTTTGTTGTGGCGTTTCGGAATTTTGTGAAAGCTCAAAAGGTAACCGTTATTTGAGTACCAGAATTATCAAATCATCGAATGTCGCTGTCAGACTGTTAAAACTCCAGCTTTGTACTTAAGGAGTCCCGGGATCAAATCTCATTTCCGTGTCTGACTTTGCCGAGTTACGTTATACGCCGTTTTCCTCAGTTCCTCCCATAAAATACTAAGATGGTACTTAAATTAGGTTAAGACCAATTTGTTAAACATTCTTGCCAATTCACTCTTGAGGTGTCGTACTGTCTATCGAAACTGTACAGGGTGAGCGTAGATTTTTCATATGCAATCTGAAGTATGTAATAATCAAGCGAAGAAAACGGGGGAGGGGGGGGGGGGGTGGGAGTGTAGTGTGTAAAGCACGAGTGATGAAATTGAAACATAGACACTTAGGTTTTGTTGTGTAACATGAAGGGTAGAGGCGAACTTTGTAGACCTAGACAAAGACGACAGAATATTTTTAATGTTAATGTTAAGAAAAGCTGGGTTAATGTATTGGTTGAGTTTTTGTATTCTAAACGGGGTTTCTGATTTCCAAGTAGATTCATATCAATCTGCTTTAAACGCAGTAAATCTCGAAATCATGTCTGTCACGCGTTTTGTAACGAAATTGTATGAAGGAGTCTGGAATGTCAGATTTCACTTCTGACCCAGCTGTCTTCCGTCAGACTTCTGCATCCAATTTAGTCATCCGTAAAAACTAGCTCCGTCTCTTTAGAAATCCTTCTTTTAGCAACTCTTTCTTGCGTCGCTTCTTTTACTTTACTTTTTTGCTCCCCGTACTTCATATTCACATATAGAAAAAGAGGCCTTTCTTTGACCATTCATAATGTCCTTTATCGATATTCGTGTCTTCCTTGCGCCACGAGTAGTTCTGTTATGAGTTTCAGAATAAAATGTTCACATTAAACTCTTTTTCGGACTCCGAATCTACAGTTTTGAAGGTCAATAAACATTTCTATATGCATGCGTTGACGGAATATGCCTTCTTGACTTGGAGCCATAGCTTCACTCATTTAACCCTTTAAAGACGAAGCGCATCTGTTTTATATAAGGAATCAGTGTGTACCGCGCTGTAAACACTCTCCACTTCGGTTATAAAAACCGGTCTCTTAATGTTTTATAAGGCAAAAGTTGCTGTTTGTTCTGAGATCCGTACAAAACACATAAACGCAATGTGGGCACCACGTAGAATTTTTTAATGTTAAACCTGGCGGTACGTAAAGTTACCGCTAGGCTTTAAAAGGTTAAATTTCGGCACTGAACAGAAGTGATTGGTCAGCCTCATATCCACACGTCTTTACGCCGGGGATTACCCGCTGTGCCTATTGGATAGACGTCTCTGCGGGCCTCAAAGCCTGTCGGGATGCTCTGAGGACTCATGAAAACCATTTTTAAACTTCGCGTGATTTTAAAAGCATTAAAATCATTTTAAACTCCACACAGTTTTTAAAAATATGAGATGTCAACCATACTCACGATTTTATTATGTTGTTCAAAATGTTAAGAACACTCTTATAAAAGCAAGTACGTGTTGTTGGACATGTAAGGCCGAAACATGTAGTACAGTGTGACATTATTCGCACTCGGTTATAACGTCATGAAGGGGACTGAATGTTTTGTGTCGTTATAAAACGAGTGTCGTTCTAACGGAAGAGTATAATGTTACGGTTAACATTGAGGAATTAATTGATACTACAGGTTATCTGACGCTATACACGAGGTGTCGCATAAACCGATGTCTTTATAACCGGGTTCGACTGTAAGTCTGAAATTTGAGTTGTAATTAACTCTTCTTTTACTTCCCTTTTATACATCGTGTCACAACAGGATGTATAGACCAAATTTTGTATGTTTTAATTTGTACGTCTTTACAAGAGCCAGGAATGCGAAGAATTATGACCTGAAATCAAGGAACAATCATTTCCGTAATTAACATACGCTCAGTTTTGTTAACCTTTTAAAGCCTAGCGGTAACTTTACATACGACCAGGTTTAACATTAAAAAATTCTACGTGGTGCCCACACTGCGTTTATGTGTTTGTACGGATCTCAGAACAAACAGCAACTTTTGCCTTATAAAACATTAAGAGATTGGTTTTTATAACCGAAGTGGAGAGTGTTTACAGCGCGGTACGCACTGAGTCCTTAAATAAATACGCTTCGTCTTTAAAGGGTTCGCATTAGTTGTAGCCTTGCCAAAAAATATTAACTTTGCCGTTTTTTTTCTTTTTTTAAGAAACGGATGAGATCTCTTAAACCCCCTGCTTCATACTCGTGAGATCCGGGGTTCAAAACCCTCCCCTCGGAGACAGGCTACTGTCATTAGGGTTTACGTGGATATTCTCAGGCCCCCCCCCCCCCCCCCCACTGATGGTGGGGTAGTTTTTGTCATTCTCTGATCACGGCAGCTTTATCGATTAGAAAACCTGCTTCCGCCGAGACATCCCGTGACAACTGTTGTGCTCGGGGACACGATAAAAGGGACGCCCTATGTATCTAGTCACCGGCTGCTTCCTTCCTTACGCTTTCCAAGTCATTATTTACTCTTCGTCTTGTCGTTCGACTTTATACAGTCTGAGATAATGATACCAATACATCAGATTGCTCCGCAGGCAACAGAACGAGAATCTAATTGAGTCCTGTGTCAAAAGAGCTTTTCGATCTACGATATTAAACTAGCGTCAGGTTCCTGTCATATAGTACAATGCCTCGTCAGTTGAGATATATACGATAGACAGTCGTTGACGTCATAGTATCAGTCCCGTTGCCCATTCTGACATCAGTGAAATGTACGAACCTTTCCACTGTCCACGTGAGATGTTTTTCAGAAAGCCGGGGCAGTATAGTCTGAATTTATTTGATATCTGTGAGAACATGTACTAGGAACGTGCCCTGCCTACAGTGCTTCGACAGCGATGGGTAGTTCACGGTAATTCGGCCGGTCGTTTATTCGTGGCTTCTGAACACATTGTGTTCGGACAAAGTCCAGTCATGATCTGACTTGTGTGTGGGCAGTAGACGGAACTGTGACGTCACATGGCAACACGTTCTGCAGAATGAACGGCTCCTTTTCTAGCCACATAACCGTTCGTCTTGGTTGTGGTGCTGACCAGGGGTCTCCAAATTATGGGCGCCAGGTCGCTGTGGCGCCAGATATTTGTGCGTTCTCACGGTATAACATGCTCCATATCATGGTGCCTAGAATTTGGAGATGGCTTCTAGGTGCACTCCTAGACTCGAGAACGGTCTGGTTAACTAAGGAATTGGGCTTCGATTCCCGACAGGATGGATAACGTGTCTTGGACTCAGGGTACTTACTCCTCAGATACGGGGCTCCTGTCTGTAAGGGTAAGGCGGCCGGACAGTAAAACTGAGAACTCAACCTCCATTTACTGTCGAAGTTAAGAGTAGGTGGAACTATGCCTCCACTTCTTATACGCCTGTATGGTGTGATGCGTAATTAAACACAGGAAATCTGTACATTTGTATGGCTGGTATGTGGGATAAGTATGCTATTAGAAGGAAGTTTGTGGAAATTAAATCAGCATTTAGAGGTTTACGGGTTTAAGTTACATAAAATCGTTGCAGGGGATAGCGATTTTATAACGTTAGGCGTAACGTAAAGGCGAAGCGTATCTGTCTTATATAAGGACTCAGTGCGTACCGCGCTGTAAACACTCTCCGCTTCGGTTATAAAAACCAGTTTCTTAATGTTTTATAAGGCAAAAGTTGCTGTTTGTTCTGAGATCCGTACAAAACACATAAACGCAATGTGGGCACCACGTAGAATTTTTTAATGTTAAACCTGGTCGTATGTAAAGTTACCGCTAGGCTTTAAAAGGTTAATTTGGATACGTTTGAGAAGAACCTGATGTTGCAATCAAAAGAAAGACGAATAATTACTTATTATTTTATTCTGGGCGTGAAACCGTGAAAAGGCTAATATGCATCATAGACCAAAAAAACACTTGACAGTAACTGTCGCATGCGAAACAATGTACTGCGAAATATTCAGTCCCCCATTTCAGCTTTATTCATTTTTGACTTTTTTTTTGGTTAATTTTTATTATGTCTCGTTTATTTCCCTTTCTTTGTGTTTGTTTATTTACCCAATGCTTTCTCTTCGTATTGCATCTTTCCCTATGGGTTTATCACTTATATGCCTACTGTGTATTCTACATATCTCATCTGTTTTCCTGGCTTAAAATCTCACATATTAAATACTTCAAAACAAATTTAGTCTTGCTTTGTGAAGGCCACAGACTATATAACCTTCCTTCTTGCAGCTGAACTAACATTTCATAATAATCTGTTGCTTGCGTCTACCTTCTGTATGTTCGTAAGTTTTGATACTCCGTTATTCTATAGACGCCTTTGCTGTGAGCTTTACTTCTATTGGAATTCGACCCCATTAGGGAATGTTTCAATAGAATGTCAAAGTAGCTCGTAAGTTGCGCATTTAGAGAGGTTTCACAGCAACGCCTTTTAGATATATCACTACGAACGTAACAAACCATTCAAGTTCCTAGGATAAGTTCAGGCTAAGGCATACGGGGGGCATATTTTTAGGTGAGATGCCCAACGGGAAGGATACACAAAAATTGTTACGTTCGCGTTTACAACTGACGGAATTACTATGTGGTACATGCAGAGATTTGTGTGTCAGATACCTCCCCTCTGGCCCCAACCTCCTTCGTATCCTACATTTTAATTAAAAGTTACTTTAGTGAACAGAGCTTTGTCTTTTCTAAACTTGTATGCGAAATAGGAGAAGTTGACACAATGCGACCACACCGAAAGCTAGTAAGTGCATGCTCATGAACTATGGCAGTAACTAGCTAACCAACTTCATAGAGTCCTTAGTGAGAATATAATAGTTGGTCACGTGGTTTAGAAATTTACTTCAGTTCATTGAATCCAGACTTACTGTGTTACAACGTTTGCAGGAGCCTTCCACAGGTCACTACTGCGATCCAAGTGCATTATCCTACACCAAACAGTTTTATTAAGGATCTGTTTCACTATTGTCTTGTCTTTACTTCTAGTTCTTCCAAGTGCTTTTCTTCTTCCTTCAGGTTCACCGACAATTTATAGGCAGTTTCTTGTATCTCATGTGTGCTAAGTGCCCTGCCCATCTTAATTCATTTAATTAAATTTTTGTTTATTTACGTGTTGACTCAAAAGGATAGTGACAAGTTGCAAAATCAGCAGCCATAGGCAATATAACATGCATGCATATAAAAACATAACAATAACAAAACGAATAAAACACGTGACCAAAAAATACAATACAGTTTATTTAACTAACAATCAGAATTAAAGGAGGAGAACTGTATGTTATCATTTGTTCACTTTAATAATATTTGGAGAGTAGTACACATTATGAAGCTCCTCATTACAGACTTTTCTACAACCTGCCATTTTTTTCTCTTCCTTAAATAAATAAATTTACCGTTTGTGGTTTAGTTGTGTTTACAATGGCAACAAACAGTGACACCAATAATTAACAGGAATTAAAATTACGGGAAAATGCCAGAGGATGAATACATAAACAAGTGATAAATAAAATGATGAAAATACCTTAATTTGGGAAGGGTTAGGGAACTGGAGAAGTGAAGGCTGGGGCCTGTTCTTACATTACACGTGGGAAATTTATTTTATACTGAAAGTAGGGAAGTTTAATGCCCTTTGTTAGTTATAAGAATGAGGTGCTGAAATTTTACACTAAATCGAAAATAAAGAGAGGTATATTTGATTTACGTGTAAGTTAATGCATTTTTTTAATTTTTTGGACTTTGTTTATTTAATAATGTACGAAGTTACTGTTATGCTAACATTACATAAACATGTGTCATTTCAGTTTTTAAATATTGAACATACTGAGAGGTATTTGAAATAAATTTATTACTTTACACGAGTGTGTGTCCGTGTTGCGTAAACAGAATGCATTACAAAATCACACCATAAGTATAGGGAATAAATTTTTCGAAATCGTGGCAAATTTCAAATATTTGGGAACAACCCTAACAAACAAAAACTGTATTAATGAAGAAATTAAGAGCAGATTGAACTCAAGTAATGCCTGCTACTGTTAAGTGCAGAATCTTTCGTTTCTGACGTTCAGGGAGGGACATAGTCCAAGCATGTTCGAGAATAGGGTTCTGAGGAAGGCGTTTGTTCCCGCGAGTGACGCTGTAACAGGGAACTGGAGAAGACTACATAACGAGGAGCTTCAGGATCTTTACTGCTCACCAAATATTATCGCGTTATCAAATCGAGAAGGAGATGGGCGGGACATGTGGCACGTATGGGGGGAGGAGAGTTACACACAGGGTTTTAGTGGAGAAACCTTAGAGAAAGAGACCACTTGGAAGGCGTGAAGTTATATGGGATGATAATAGTAAAATGGTTCTTAATAAATGAGATGTAAGGGCGTGGACTGAAATAATGTGGCTCAGGATAAGGGCAGGTTGCTAGCTTTTTTTTTAAACGGTAATGAACCTTCAGGTTACATAAAATGCGGGGAATTTATTGACTACTTGAAGAAGTATTAAATATCAATATTAAAATCAATTTTTTAAACAACTCCTTCTCTCCAGATACCAAATATCATCGAAATATTCCGAATAATTTATGAGAAAAAGTTCTTGATGCATTTAAATTACCTTCCTATTACGCGTTCATATCATGCACATTTTACAGACGGTATAAAACGTGTCTTTGTGCGTAATGTGTATTAATTAATTTTATTTCATTCACTTTCATGTCCTAAAGCTAACGTGATTGTTTGAAGTGTATCAAGTGCTGTGTATTGAGTTCGCATTCATCAACCTCGCATTGACATCTGACAGAAATGATCGCATATCCGAACTGTGAATTGCAATTCCTGTTTATAACAAATCTGGACACACGAGCCAGGGTGTGTTGGAGCGTTAATGAAAGTGACTTGAATGTCATCGTTTTTTAAATCGAATTTAAATATTTAGCAAAACCCAGTTCTCCAGAAGCGGAGATTAAGCGTCAGTCCCGAAAACGTTGTATATGTGTGTGTGTATATATATATATGTATATGTACGTATCTTAAAAATGGCGTAATTTATGTGCTGCTGTTTTGTTATGGGTATGAAACCATCCTTCTCTGTACGTACTATGACTTGAATTGATTACTGAACTGACTGTTTACTTATCTCAATATCTCAGTATCACAAGTTATAAGTGACCGGTGGCTATATGAAGCCTAATATGAGGCAGCATCGAAGATAAGGGTGCTCCGGATATAAGGCGGCTTCGAATATAAGGCAGCTCCAAATTTAAGGCAGCTGTCATTCCCGTTGAGTTATTTAGAGGAAGACATTCAAAAAATTTAGAAAATGTAATAGAAATATGAATAAGGTATACGAGAGGCAGACAGAAAGCAAAAAATAACACGTGTAACTGATCCTCCGTGCCGTATGAATCTACCCCAGTATGTCGTTTAGCACAGACATTTCATTTTACACACATATTTCGCTAACGTTGAAGTATCTGGGAAATTCCATAAGGCCTCGCTTGTAAGACGTCTCCTACTGTCCTGTGCAGCTATTTCCGAAGAAAAGAAAGATCCTTGTATTCGAGTTTATAGGTAATAACCTCATTATCTAAAAACCATTTAGCTAAATAACTACCTAGCTATGTATCTAGCTTACCAGTTGACTAGCGAACTACCTCAGCAACTTAGTAACTCAGCTGCTGTCTCACCACCTCATGTTTTAACTAAAACATTTCCAGTTTTCTCAATAAGTCTGCCACTACGTACCGATAAACTACTTGTTAACTAAATGCCTATCTAATTCTCCCCGGAGCAAAAGCGGCGGAGGCATGAAACGACCACTCATCTCCGTATATTGTAGAGGTTAAGAATAAGTGGAACTATACCTCCACTCCTACATATGTCTTCGCAGCGTGTACAGGAATAATTTTATTTGTGACCAGATGTAGCATTTGTTAGCTAACTAGCATCACTAACTTACTGAGTACCGGGCTTCCTACGTAGCTTAATAGCTAACTGCCTGTGTGAAGTCTTAAGTTTAGTGTGGCCTTTATCAGTGTCTGCAGGCGAATTCTATGAACGTATTTACAAAATAATCAGACCCGATCATTTTTTTCTCTACTTTTTTTACAGATTTGTATGATTTTCCCCATTTTATTTGTGTCTGTATGTACAGTGTAATTGAAACAAGCCCTGTGACCCAATTAAAGCACCTTGCTCGTTATGTCACCCAATAAGTATTAATGCTAGGAAGATAAGCATTCTGCCCACCCGGCCATTACGTACTTCGTTGATTCTCACGATAAATGGAAATAATTTCCCTATACGCCATTCACTGACTGGTCTTTATAGTGGACGTTACGAGTGTTTACTTTGAGGTAAGAACTGAGTCTTGAAAATATATATATATTTTTTCAATAGCGCAACAGCCCCTAGTGCGTCAGGGTCTCCTCATTATCGAGGCTTCACAATTACACTCAGACACACACCACAGTCGGTAGGACTCCTCTGGACGAGTGATCAGCCGGACGCAGAGGCCTCTACCTGACAACACACAACACTCACAAGAGACAAACATCCATGCCTCCGGTGGGATTCGAACCCACAATCCCAGCAAGCGAGAGACCGCAGAGCCACGCCTTAGACCGCGCGGCCACCGGGATCGGACTTTACGTATAATATTCAGATTAATTTCAGTTTCCAATAACAGATCAACCCAACTGTAGATTACCCTGCTGTCAGGATTTGATAAATGTCATAAACGTGAAATTAGACAGTTGGCAAATGGCAGTTTTCGTACGATGCCAGCTAAACCAACTACCGACAGTTACACTTGGCCATTAACATTGTACGCTTGCCTTGAATGTTCCGCGCTGGTGAAGCATGCGATGTTCGGCTTCTGTTGGTGACAGTTATTGTTAGCGTGGGATAAATATACTAAAAGATAATAAATAATGCGTGTGAGGTATTGTTTGTCGTTTATTTTATGGCGCTGCCTGTGTCCAAGACTATATGGCTTCGAGGATGATTGGTAAAATGATCAGGTGGAAGGAAATGGTCGTGACACCATCGAGTTAATGTGAAGGAATTTGCTTGGAAGAGCTGAAGAAATCCAGGAAAATCATAAATCGGGAAAGCTGTTGTCGCCGCAGACATTTAGTTTTTGTACGTCTGACCACAGAGGTCCGGGATAATTCGGTTGGTATAGCGACTTGCTACGGGCTGGACGGTCCTTGGGATCGAATGCCGGCGAGGACGAGATTTTCCGCGTCCGTCTAGACCTGCCCTGGGGCCCACCCAAACTCCCTTACGAGGGGTACTGATCTCTTTTGGTTCCGTATTCCACTTTCTACTGTTGGCTTAAACCGCCTGTTGCGAAAGAAATTGTAGTCGTTCCCTCTTCTACCTACTCACAGTAGGTGTCGAGGTTGTTTATTTTCACTTGATCACACTCAGACACACACCACAGTCGGTAGGACTTCAGCCCGTCACAGAGACCTCTACCTGTCAACACGAACACCGTAGAAGACAAGCACCCATGCCCCCGGTGGGATTCAAACCCACGATCTCAGCAAGCGCTCGGCCGCAGACCTACGCCTTAAACCGCTCGGCCACTGGGATCGGCGTTGCGAAAGAAATACCTCTTACAAATTGCTAGTGACAGAATTTTGAGTTGCTCATAATTTTATTTATGATCAAGAAAAACATCAATTGTTAGCTTATTCATTACCCCACTTGGCCGATTAATAACTCAGAATCTCTAAAATAATGGACCGTTTGTAATTGAATATGTGTGTAGGAAGCATTAACTGTACACAATGATTCAGGTTCTCAGTTATTAGCAGTTACCGTTTAGAGGCTAAAAATATATGTAGGAGCAACATATGGTTTTTATAGAAAATTGGAGTGACCAGTATTTATATGAGGATGAGATTTAAATTCCAATGTAAATTCTTAAAATTCCCATCTATATATTACTTACACAGGTAACGCTTCTTGTTGATCCAGTCTCGTATGTTGTAGCGGTCGAGGATTATTGCGGAATCACAATTTCACTGAACATGCGCACTGTGTAACTGAAAATAGTAAAAGAAAAAAAAAAGGCTCGAGTGAATGAGTGGTGCTGGTAGCTAGAGATGACATTTATTGGCAGAGATTGAGGCTGAAATACCGACCGAAACGTAATACGTTTCCATTGATACATTACATCACATTGCTTCCGGCAAGCACTGCTACCTGGTGTACTTGTCAGTAACCATAGTATTCACCTACTACGTGGGGACAGAATAACGACAGAATTTCAAAATTTAACGTTTTATGCGTAGGTAATTCAGTTCAGTGAGATTGTTAATAACTGCAGGAGATAGATTAATGTACTGAAATGATGAATTTATTAGTGTCAAGAAACAATATACTAGGCGACTTCGAAGAAACATGAGAAGAATATAAGGTCGTTAATATTGACTTGTTGACAAGAAGTAAAATAAAGATAACGAAGACGAGTAGTTGGTTGTAAAACAAACATTTCTTCAGTAAGCAAGAGGGTGGTCTGGGGTATAATCACATTACTGAAACAGCTGGATTCGCCTCCAGTAAAGCCTTGATAATGTATTTACGCTCGTTAATGGGGGTTTCTTGTTTCGGCACAGCAGATACAAGCAAGATAATGTTACAGCTCTGAAGGGTTTCGTCTGAAAGTGAGCTAAAGGTACATAAAGCCGCTAATCCGTTTTTTTTGTAAAATGAATCTTTTTCTACTTAGTTCCTTTAATAACGAACCGAAATAGGGAACATTGGAATGCACTTGTGAATACTGTGTTAAAACTGTGGGTTCCACATAGTGACGAGAATTTATTAACTAGCTGAAGAATTATCGGCGTGTCAACCACATGTGCTGTGTAACTCGCACGGTTAATTTAACCCTTTAAAAACGAAGCGTATCTGTTTTATAAGGACGCAGTGCGTACCGCACTGTAAACAGTCTCCACCTCGGTTATGAAAACCAATCTCTTAATGTGTTATAAGGCAAAAGTTGCTGTTTGTTCTGAGATCCGTACAAAACACATAAACGCAGTGTGGGCACCACGTAGAATTTTTTAATGTTAAACCTGGCTGTACGTAAAGTTACCGCTAGGCTTTAAAAGGTTAACGACGTCTCTTAGACTGAATTGTTCATGTAATATCGAAATGTTGGTGTGAAAGGTATATAAAGGAAGTGACGTGGCCTATATGAAGGGACTATCAAATTAAGAATATTTAACTATAGGAATTCAGGATAACTGCTGCAGTGTGGCAGGTTTGTGGGTTGAGGTACGAACGTGGAAACCACAATATTCTGCTTCTTGTATGGTGCTTTGACCCGTCTCAGGAACGTGACTTCCCCGGTACCGGGGTTTATAAACAATTTGCCTTTTTTTTACGAAATGAGGGTGTCAGCCCCACGTAACCCCCCAAAAGGATGGCCTGGATATCGCTCTATGTCCGGCGCGCTTCAAAAAATCTACATCACAGCACTGTAAATAATAAGACGCAGAGTTAAACAGAAATCGTGTGCCATGTATTATTCACCTCACCACCGTGTGGCTTTCAGTGGTCAGTTTCAGGTTCCACGCTGCTTTATCCCAAGGGGAATAGCCCGTGTTACCGGTTCACTAGAAATTTTGTATAAAGTTCTAGTTTATTATGTTACATTATCTCCAACGTGGCCCCATCTTAATGCTGCGTAGCAAAATTTAAGTTTTTTATGACAGTAAACAGTTTGCATGGTCATGGATTGTGTGATATATAAAGTTTAATGAAAATACGCGACTATGTGTCAAAAGTTGCATATGAGGAAAATGCAATGACAAGCGCGCGCCCTTGCACGCACGCACACACACACACTCTCTCTGTCACTCACTCACTCACTCACTCACTCACTCACACACTGACGTGATTCAGTACAGCATTCTTTACATACAAAACACGGAAGGCGATTTACGTCTGTGTATATTGTTCTTTCTTTCCGTTCTCTATAGAGTGTTTGGAACTGACATTGCGAGAAATATAAAGTGAATACTAAATTAAGTGAAAGTGCAGAGACATAGCTGTCCCATTGGTGGGTAACTTACAAAGACGCCTCTAAACACGTTTTCGGAATTTGACATATGCATTGTACAAACACATTCGGCAGAACGGATTATACGCCTAAATGAATTTCTAATATCCATACTCAGGTACAAATTACGGAACCCATTGGTCCATTATCATGCTGTAAATGGCCTGTCCCTCGACCGCACCCAACCTTGCACTTAACGCCAGACGTCTTTAATCATTTTAATGAATTTAAACAATAATACATACCGTTGGGGTTTTCCCCTAGGTAAAGTGAAATTACTTAGTTAATTTGTTAAGTGTTTTAGTTGTAAATACAATTTTTTATTTTGATTACCCAACCCTTTGTGCCTGTATATACCACTATATCTAATCTATACAGACAAACACAACAAAACACCTTGTTCTTGACTTTAATAGTCTTACGACATGTTTCGGTCTTTAAAGTTGTGTATTTTTACCTGATAATTGCCGCCTTTTACGAGCGAAACATGTCGTAGGACAGTGACAAAATCAAGAACAAAGGACAAAAACACTAATCACCAACAAATGCACAAAGAGTTTTATCATCAATTGTAACACACTCCTACATGTTTCGACCCTGCTGGGTCATCTTCAGGGAGAACTTTTTGTTATCGTTACACTAAGGTTGCACTTTATAGTTGATTGAGAATGTGCTGTTGACTGTGTACTGCGTTGTTTTTGGAGGCGTGAACTGTCTGCAGGCCGGGACCGCAGAATGTGCTGTTGACTGTGTACTGCGTTGTTTTTGGAGGCGTGAACTGTCTGCGGTCTGCGGTCCCGGCCTGCAGGCCGGGACCGCAGACAGTTCACGCCTCCAGTACACAGTACACAGTCAACAGCACATTCTCAATCAACTATAAAGTGCAACCTTAGTGTAACGATAACAAAAAGTTCTCCCTGAAGATGATCCAGCAGGGTCGAAACATGTAGGAGTGTGTTACGATTGATGATAAAACTCTCTTTGTGCATTTGTTGGTGATTAGCGTTTTTGTATAATATAGTGCACGGACGTGGAACACATTAAATTCAAGAACAAAGTCTTTTGTTGTGTTCGTATGCGTAGATATAGTGGTAAATACACCGAAATATGCAAAACTGCAATATTACGTATTTTTTATCATTACATTCACATTTAAAAGGGCCATATCACAGTAGAATTTTGTAAAAATATTTTACGATACAAATAACCAGTATTAAATATAACCCTGGAACAGCTCTTAAAATATGTTAAGCATATTTTACAGAAATCGGTTGTCGAAAACCTGGATAGTTTACGTCTCAGAAATCCCTGTTAATTATCCTAGGACCAGAAAATGTTAGGATACCTTGTAAAATATGGTAAGACAGGAATTTATAGTCATATTAATGGTTTATTGTTTAAAGTTCTTCAATAATCCAGGTGTGTGATATTGTAAGAAAGCATTTTAATATTATTTACCAATCTGTGTAATGCTCTTGCAAGTATCCCCTTCAAACATTTGTACTCAGTTTATGCATGCATTTGTCCATATAACCTATTCCTGTCCGTATATCCCAGCGTCATTTCACTATTCATGTCCTGTAAAGGTGCCGTGTTTTTGGACGGACTACTTTCGCTGCAGTTTTGCAGTTGAATGGTCGTCAGGAAAGCCAACCAAATGTCAGATTTGAAAGGAATCAAGCCGTGATGCAAGTTTTACAGAATTCGCAGGAGATTGACAATTTATCGGAATGGAATTTGGCAAAGTATGTGGAGGGGGGGGGGGGGGTAGGGGGTAGGGGAATGTAATTTCCGGGTAACTGTTTAGATTCACGTCTGTTAGCAGCGTTTCAGAGTTTTAACTTCTGGGGTTTCGGGCGGCCGGGGGGGGGGGGGTGCTATGAGAAAATAAATTCGGAACGCTCTTATTTTATAAACTTAAAACAAGTCTGTTTTTGCACTAGCATGAATATAAGTGTCCAATGTCCTGTTTTTTTCCCCCACAGTTCTAATAGAGAGAGTTAATGATGGTGTAACTTCAATTCTGAAATCTGGCCACAGTGTGCGGTAATAAATTGTGTAGATTCTTTAGAGGCGATTCGAAATTGCATTACATTATACATTTTAACTGTACGAGCATAGTTGAATGTCTCCTAACGTTCAGGTTCGATTAACATTATGCGACACGACACGACACGACACGACAAAAACCAGCGTGCATTCACATCTACCGTCAGTTAACAGACAGGCAAAATACTCGCTTCTCTCAATCCCAACGACACTGTCGTTGTCGTTAGCTGTCGGTGACGGACTGGTGTGAATTCGAGCATGTGAAAACCATAAAATAATATTTTGTCGTGTCGTATCGTGTCGTGTCGTGTCGTGCCGTATAATGTGAATTGACCCTCATAACATACGTAGGCGCGTATAGCGACTCGCTAGGGGTTGGACGGTCCGGGGATCGAAACCCGGTGGGGGCGACATTTTCCGCACCCGTTGACACCGGCCTTGGGGCCCACCCAGACTCATATATGATGGGTACAGTTGTTAAAGAGGCCGCGGCGTAGCCTTGACCACCCACCTCCATCTAGCGCCGAAGTTAAAGAAAGATCAGAGCTATACCTATAAACCCCCTTTGGGCCTTTATGTGCTATTCTACCGTAAAAATTACCTTTCTACCTTCATATCATATTGCAGTTTGTAATTTTTGAAAATCACTTGAATACTCTTTAATTCCGTGTCATTGCTAGGACGCTTTTATATTTAGGTACTACAGTGAAACCTGTTAGGCACAGCGTAACAACTCTGGCGCGAAAGGTCGCTGCTTTTAACGATTCCAAATCCGCCAGAACAACGGGAAAAGCCTATGAGGCATAAACTGTGTTTTGTGGGTATCTGAAACATATCACAGTTTCGCAGATAGGCGGAGGAAGGCGGGTGGGTTTTCATGCAAATCACAATTCAGTCCTGTCTGATTTTAACTAAAATTTGATGTCTCGATACATTTAAGATAAACCCTCCAACAGTAAGCCTTAGGGTTATCACGGTGGTGTGGAATATGACACTATTTAATTCGGTACACAGTTACCGACGTTTCAGAAGAGCCTGATTCCTCCGTCTTCAGGGAGTGTTGAGAAAGAAATTACGATTTTGTTGGAACATATTAGGGGAGTACTATGAGAAGGGACGACATTAATATTAAAATGTTTATTAGACGTGTAGGAAAGTAGGTATGAAGTGAATTAACCCTTTAAAAACGAAGCGTATGTTTTATATAAGGACTCAGTGCGTACCGCGCTGTAAACACTCTCCACTTCGGTTATAAAAACCAGTCTGGTAATGTTTTATAAGGCAAAAGTTGCTGTTTGTTCTGAGATCCGTACAAAACACATAAACGCAATGTGGGCACCACGTAGAATTTTTTAATGTTAAACCTGGTGGTGCGTAAAGTTTCCGCTAGGCTTTAAAAGGTTAAACAGGCTAAGCACTGATTCTAATGGCATGTTATATGAATATGGGTTCTACTACATCAAAGACTTTCTCGACGACAGATAACCTCAGTGAGTAGTGACACCTGTGGGTGACCTTGTGCAATAAGCCGTCAGTTCACATGCATAAGGACAAAGGAAAATTGGAAAAATAATATAAAGATGGATTGGCCAAATAACAATATTAACTTGAATGCAGCAGGCCATTCGACGTAGTAGTTAAAGTTATCGCTGTTGAGGGAAGACGACCACTTGGGAGACCCAGTCGTAGAGGGGAGGATAATATTAAAATGGATCTTCAAGAAGTGGAATGGGGGCGTGGACTGGATCGAGCTGGCTGAGGATAGGGACAAGTGGCGGGCCCTTGTGAATGCGGTAATGAACCTCCGGGTTCCATAAAACTCGGGGAGTTTCTTGACTAGCTGAGAAACTGTTAGCTTCTCAAGAAGGCCTCTGCTGCATTGAGTTGGTTAGTTATTGAGTTTCTATTGTTGATGACTCAGATGATGATGATAGAGGAGAAGGAGGGGGAGCTGGGTAATGTACAATATTGTCCACACACACACACACACACACACACACACACACACACACACACACACACACACACACACACACACACACACACACACACATTACATTCTTCAAGTAACTCACAATGATTGATGTACGTACACAAATATTTGTACTTACACGTTCCTAAACGCCGCAAACAATTGGTTTATGGTTATTTGTCAAGCTGTGAGCGCTGTTACGGACGGATAACCACATTGAACAAACCTGCAAACTTTAGACTGGGGAGGTTATAACTTACGGGTCACTTGAGACGGACTAAAAGCCATAATAGTCGCATCTGGCTGCAGGTAATGTCGTTACGGTGCTAATGTGTGGTTAAACAAAGACAAAAGGCATGTCTAAGGCTGGAGTCAGTTAACCCCTGTGCGATACATCATTATTTTTCTTATTCGTATGTCTCATTCTTCCTCTCTTTTCCATCACATTTTCTTTTCTTCTCTTTACCTTGTTTCTTAATTTTCTTCATTTATTCTTTCCCACTCTTCACCCTTTTCTATTCTCTTCTCTCAGCCTATAATCGTACCTCCTCCTAAATTATCTCTGATTACAAAATAATATCCTTGTGCAGTTATTTCCTAATTGAGGTCTACGCTCTTCAGGGATATTACACGGCGTCGTGTGTAATTGTTTACCGACGTTTCGGGACAACCTATCGGTTCCATCAACAAGGTTCTAGGGTCCGAGAAGGGGAGAATGGCCAGGTCTCTTAATTCTTGAAGATGGTACCGATACGTTGTCCCGAAACGTCGGTAAACAATAACCACACGACGCCGCGTAGTATCCCAGAAGAGCGTAGATATAATCAACATCGCGACGGAAGTCTGAAATTGAGGTTATTTCCTTATTTATTTATTTATTTATTTATTTACTTCTCTATTTATAAAATAAGCAGCTTGAACACAGCAAACAAGCAAAGCGCCTGCCCTTCACCGGACATGCATCTGCTTTCCTTGTCCGCATCATAACATAACATAGTGAAACTTGCCTGTAACGAAACAGCAACGCACTGAAATATTTTTTTATTTGCAGGTAGGTTCCGTTCTTTAAACGTAAATGAAGACTGGATCCTATCGAATGTAAAACTATTCCGCTAAAGACAGAATTGCTTTATGCCCAGATTCCGTTAACCCTTTAAAAACGAAGCGTATCTGTTTTATATAAGGACTCAGTGCATACCGCGCTGTAAACACTCTCCACTTCGGTTATAAAAACCACTCTCTTAATGTTTTATAAGGCAAAAGTGCACCTCATCCCATTTTCATTGGCATATCGCGGAAAGACCCCATGCGTGTGGATTTTCCCTTTTGGCTGTGTAGCCAATACTTCAGGATGCTAAATGTTACAGAATGGGTAGCATTTAATACGAGTTAGGAAAAGTCTGCAGATCCTAATATTTCTAACCCTTTCCCTCTGTTACTGTCGGTAGATTTGAAATTCGTGAATGATTATAGATAAACCCCCCAGTATTCTGACACACACTGTAAAATTCCTCCCTGTCATAGTAATACGGGTGGCCGCGGTGGCACGGTTGGTTGAGGCACTATGCTACAAACTGGCAGGTCGCGGGTTCGATTCCCGGTTCGATTTCGGTCTCACTATGACCCTGGGGTCGACTCAGCCTCTAACAGAAATGAGTACCAGGGATATTTCCTGGGGGGTAAACGCGGCCGGTGCGTATGGCTGACAACCTTACCACCTTCATGTGCCGATTGTCTAGAAATCTGGGAGCCTCGACCTCCTGGAACCCTCTGGGCCTGTCCAGGCTTGTAATGGGGCTGCTTTACCATAGTAATACGTGCACAATTCATCATCAGTGAGGTATTGCGTGGGGGGAGGGCGGAAGAGAGGGGAGAATTTACAATCGGTATCTCTTAAACGTCGATGTTCTTCCTTTTACGCTTTCTAAGAGAGGGAGAGATAAGATGTAGGAGAAGAGAGAAGAAAAGAGGGGAGAAGTGAAAGATATTTTTTCTTGGATGGAAACGATCTTCACTTTGTTAGAAGTTTTCCAGGCTCCGCCCTTTCGTTCTCCAAAGAAAGGGAAAAAAATGGAGGGGGGAATGCATTGAGAGGAACTAATTTGTTATTGTCGATGCCAGACTGCTACCCACATGTCAGCTCGTACCTCAGAGAGAACACAGCTCATCTGAGTTTTGAAAATTGATGACAGCCAGACATTCAAATGTGTATAAATGTTCAGGTAAAGTGCTTGTTATTTCTGCTCGATTTTAGCCAAAATTGAAGCACAGAGACAACTTTTCTTAAAGGAAAAGGTCCCGATTATCAAATCCAGTGAAAATCTGTCCACTGGCAGATGATTTATTCCATGCAGACGGACTGAAAAGCATGACGAATCTAACGGTCGCTTTTTGCAGTCGTTTTGCGGACGTGCCTCTCGTCTCGTTCTCTCTGTACCTCAGTATTAGCCTTGCTCAGTATTAACTGTGCGTCAGTTACCCCTCCGTGTTTAACTCTTACTGAGTTACGTTTCGTTACATTAAGGGCTCGGATATTTAAGTGTTTCATCTAAAAGCTGGGATGACGTTCGATATGACACATGGGGCAAAACTAAGCCGGGAAACTATCTGTTGGGAACGGAAGGGAGGGGTGGAAGGGGCTCCCGCTTTAATTTTACGGACATTTGCGTGGTTTAAAGTCTTCATTAGAGCATTTTCATGCTAACGGTAATGAAATATTTAGCATGTAATTCTGTTAGATCCAATTTATTTAAACCTTAAAAGCATAATTGTAACTACACGTAACATCCACTTCAACACATAGAGATTGTCTGCGTTTTGCCTAGAGAATTTATTAAGGAATTTCGTTTTATACTCAAAATAAAGCGCGATTAAGCTGAATGAACCAACTGATGTTTCTAACGGGCATTCCTACGCTTTCTGTGGGTAGGAACTGATTTTTGAAAGTGCTGTTTAGACGACAGCGATGCTGTAAAATGTTAACCCTTTAAAGACGAATTGTATCTGTTTTATATAAGGACTTAGTGCGTACCGCACTGTAAACACTCTCCACTTCGGTTATAAAAACCAGTCTCTTAATGTTTTATAAGGCAAAAGTTGCTGTTTGTTCTGGGATCCGTACAAAACACATAAACGCAATGTGGGCACCACGTAGAATTTTTTAATGTTAAACCTGGTGGTACGTAAAGTTACCGCTAGGCTTTAAAAGGTTAAAGATGATTTCGTGTTCGATTGCCATTGATAATGGATTGTCTGTTTAATGTAAATCACTGTTAGAGTGAAAAAATAATTATTTTCGCCAGCGGAATTATAATTCCAGTGGGGAAACTGCTTTTTGGGAAAAAATCACTTGATAGATGAAGAAGGATATGGGAAATTTACATTTGTGTTTCCCGTGGGGAGGTTGTTTATGAAAACGAGAGGTAATTGAATCGGATGAAAATCGTGTCCAATTCCTGATTTTTTTTTTTTGTATTAACGGTTTTGGAGTTACGATTTCGTATGCCACAGATTTAGAAAACACTGCAAAAACTGTCGTTCATGTAAGTTTGATACACTTGGCTGACATATGACACAACATGCACATGCGCAGTAATTTCAAATCAGTCTGCCTTTTTGACGAAGCATCTCGCCATGAGGGCGTGTAAACACCGTGCAATTAAATACCCACCACACACTGAGACGTGGGTAGTAAATAGAGGACGGTGGTTAGGTTCGTACAGTAGCGACAGGTGTAAGCGCTCTCATTGTCCTTTGGGTAGGGTGCTGAGTGGGCATCAGGGCAGGGCTGGACGTTGAAATTACATTCCCTGTCTGTAATCGAACCTCTGTTTTTTATTCCACAGCCAGTCACTTTACTGCGTGAGGTATTCATTCGGAGATTGAACGTTATATTGTCCCCGGAATACGTCAATATTTTATTCGCTCTGAAGACTGAAGTAAACATTGTCCATGTATCAAATATATATTGTGCTACCAAGTCGTACACTAAGAAATTGTATGTCTTGTATATAATGAGTCATATAACAGATACCGACATGTTTCGATATATATCACGTCATTCTCAGGGGAGTCAGAACATTAGGAAAACAGCTGAAGCAAGCCATTGTTTGTTCTCACAGGTCTATGGAGTCGTAGCTATTCAGTTTTTGTGTTACTTATACCGTATAAAATCACTGAAAAGTAGTGCTGCAAATCCTATTGTAAGACACTGTTGATCCGATGAAACACAACATTTTAAAGCCTAGCGGTAACTTTGCATACCACCTGGTTTAACATTAAAAAATTCTACGTGCCGCCCACATTGCGTTTATGTATTTTGTGCAGATCTCAGAACAAACAGCAACTTTTGCCTTATAAAACATTAAGAGACTGGTTTTTATAACCGAAGTGGAAAGTGTTTACAGCGCAGTACGCACTGAGTCCTTATACAAAACATACGCTTCGTCTTTAAAGGGTTGAACGATATTGAAGTCACTGGAGGTGACGCTGGGCTGGATCTGTCTTTTCGAAAACTACAAGTTTGTTGCCCATGTATATTTGGTTACAGTGAAGGGCCAAGGGCCGGTATAGCTTAGTCGGTATGGCAGCTGGCTACGGGCTAGACGGTCCGGAGATCGGATCTCGGTGGGGGAGAAATTTTCCGCAGCCGTCCACACCGGCCCTGGGCCCCCCCCCCCCCCCAAACTCCTGTGCAGTGGGTACCGGGTCTCTTGCCAGTGGGTAAAGCGGCCGGAGCGTAGCGTTGACCACCTATCCCCTTCCAGCTCTGAGGTTAAAGAGTATGGCCATACCTCTACCCCCCCCCCCCCCTTTGGGCCTTCATGGCCTTTTCTAGGATAAACTTCTATTGGTTTACAGTGGGACTTCACAGTTCATCAGATGTGAGTGATATTATAGATATGAATGTTCAGATGCTTCGCGTTCATAAATTTCTGGAATAGACAGGTTCGTGGTTGAGTCTTAAAAAGAGAACACATGAATCATTTTATGTCAAGTGTGACGTAGTAAAGGTAAAGGTCCCATTACAGGCCTGTGCAGACCCTTAGGGTTCCAGGAGGTCGAGGCGTCCCGATTTCTAGACAGTCGGCACATGAAGGTGGTAAGGTTGTCAGCTCTACGCACCGGCCGCCTTTATCCCCCAGGAAATAGTCCTGGTACTCATTTCTGTTAGAGGCTGAGTCGACCCCAGGGCCAGAGTGTGACTGGCAGGATTATGTCAATGTTGGCGCCATCGGGAATCGAACCCGCGACCTGCCGGTTTGTAGCACAGTGCCTTAACCAACTGCGCCACCAGGTGGCCCCGTGTGACATAGTAATTGAAGATATTTATGATGTTTCAGCAGACCTGATTACTGCACTTTACGCGTTTTGAATACAAAGTAAATGAATATTTCTTTGTAGTCAGGTACAAAGGTTCCGTTCATTTGTCATCAATTTAATACAATTTCGGTAGAAACAAATACAAGTGTAAAGTGTGCATTAAATTAATGACGTTTTACAAAATCGAATATCAATATCTGCCCTCAGTTTTCTTAGTCGCTTTTCGCAAAATTGCGAAAAGCGACCATCAGCTTCGTCACGTCTGTCCTTCTGCATGTAAACTGCTCGGTTCCCATTGGACGGATTTCCTTGAAATTTGGTATTTGAGGTTTTTTCGCCAGTCGGTCAAGAAAACTCAAGTTTAATTAAAGTCCGACAGAAATAACGGGTACTTTACATTAACGCTTGTGTACATTTATGATAGTACCTCCCTGAATTCTCCTTTGAATGGGAAATGTTTCAGACAAAAGTTGTAGAGAAAATCAAAACACAAAATTTATGTTCAATAACATTTGTCCGGAAATCTTGCCGTTTATGAGATAATGTGGAAAAATATGGTAGAGGCAGACAGGCCACAGATGACAATATAATCCGGCGCATGCGCTTTCAGTGCTGCATAACTAAGGCTACAGACACACACTCAGAATATGTAATACTTACTGCTTTTGCACGGCAACAGTGGTTACGCGAACGCGCCTCAATGTTATGTTATATGTACATTGCCTGTCTTATTTCATCTTCCATGTTTATATTTCTTTCTTACTTCCCTTTATTTTCCTACCTTTTTTATTTTTTCTTTCTTTGTTTCCTCCAGCCTCCACGTCTGCTAGTCTTTCACTTTGCATCTCCCTTTTTCTTTTATTACTTCTCCCTGTCTGTGTTTGTTTCATTTGTTTTCCTTTCACTATTTTCCACTTACAACGTTTGTGCATTATTATGACCGGCTTGACAACCGAAAGCTTTCAGCGTAGACAGTATCCTGAACGTCTGCGTCTATGAGCCTTAATATTTGTCAAGATGTAAGTAAGCAATTTTTTGAAACTCGTGATTTTGGGTTGGATGCCTGACCTATTTATTCACGCTTTCCTGTAGTCTGTCAATTTCGGAAGTCACCTGTAAGGCAGTTTCTATTTATATCAAAGTTCTTTCTCCAGATTTTACTCAGTTTTTTCACACATGTCATCCTGTATCAAACCATAACTTTTCTCGCCGTGTATTCAGCCACAAAACCTTCTTCTTTCCTATCATCAACGAAATTGTATTGCTTCCCATCTTTTCCTGTCTTCATTTTATTACTCATGATATTCTTAGAACTCTTTACGCTTCTCCCTTTCCCACCACATCTTCTTTCATCTCATCTTATTGCATCATGTCCCTATTTGAGGTTCTTTTGTCGTAGTAGAAGTCTGATACTTTATGTCATCTGCTTTCGCGCATAACACGAGATCCCATGGGATATTTGACGCGTTTCTGATGCAAGGCGACGAAGCCATCACGATCGTGCCTTTCATTTCTTTCTTTATACTCTTCTTCCTTTTTACGACTCTGTTGTGGAGCTCATTCGCAGAGCTACATAAACGAATTGAGCGCGAGAAAAATAACAGTGTTTGGAGGAAACAAGAATGAATATGTTGTCTCCATTTGCAGTACCTATACATGACGGACGTGATTATTGTGGTTAAAGTTGTAGACGCAAAGTTGTTTCCAAAATTCGCCAAGATATTTATATCCGTGTTATGTCACATGCCATAAGAAACGCCGACTTAAAATATCTTTACACATAAGTCGAACAGAGACACTTGACCGATTGCCATCGAACGACCACTACTGTTTCTTATTCAAGAGGTCCTTGGTTCAATTTTAGGTTCGTAGATAAGATATTCTGACTGAGGGGTTCATGGTTTTTTTCTCAAATACTACCTCGGTGGTGACCACAACCACGTAATTGGCAGTTTTTAGTTCAACACCATCCATTCTACATGAGATTCTACGTAAAAATTATCGTAGGCTGTCCCAGCCATCCAGCAAATAGGCCCTTGGGATCCTATCCGTCGGGATATCAAGGCCGGTGCGTGACATTAGCTACATACGTCTGTCTAGTGTGAGGTTGATAATGTGTGGAGTTCTCCCGCACACAGCTTGTTCTAACTATAGCCTTAGGAAAGTCCTTGCAAAATGAACTTACTCTTTTTTTTAAGTGTTTTCCATCAAAATTCACTCGGTAATAAAGAAGCCCATCAGTGCTAATTTTGTTTCTTTCTTTCACAGACGCTGAAGTGTTCTGAACCACGATGGAATGGTGGAATGGTAGTAGCCCTCTGGCCGCCCTGCCTCAACGGATCCTCTATCTCCGAGAGGCAACATACGACGACCCTCTTCCCTGGCAACTACAGCGCAACTTTACGGCATACCTCCGAAATATGTCGTGGGTTTTAAACGCGACAATTAACCAAGGAATGCTAGAAGAATTCGCCCGGAACCGTGTCGTGGAAGACCCCGCGTTTTCAACTCTCATATTTGTGTATAGTGTTCTGATTATCGTTGGCGCAGCGGGAAACAGCCTCGTGGTATGTGCAGTTGCTAGGAAACCTGCCATGCGTACAGCCAGGAATATGTTCATCGTGAACCTTGCTGTGTCAGACCTCCTACTTTGTCTCATAACTATGCCTCTGACACTCGTGGAAATTCTGACAAAGTATTGGCCACTTGGAAGGTACCCCTTTCTCTGCAAGATGTTGGGTACTTTACAGGCTACCAGCATCTTCGTCTCAACCATATCTATTACAGCTATTGCTCTTGATAGATATCAAGTCATTGTGTACCCAACGAGGGAAAGTTTGCAGAAAGTGGGCGCTGTGATAATTCTTAGTTGCATCTGGGTATCAGCAATCATCCTTGCTAGTCCGATGTTTTTTTGGCGAACACTGAAGCACCACGATATTCACCTTCCAAGTCTCGGTTTAGAATACGTAGCATATTGTTTAGAAGAATGGCCAGTCGAACATGGACGTGCATACTATTCTCTGTTCTCCTTAGTTGTTCAGTATGTCCTCCCAATTATAACAGTGAGTGTGGCGTATTCCAGAATATGTCGTAAGTTAAGATATCGTTATGTGCATTCATCAGCTCTTGGATCTTCCTCGAAGAATAAAGGTTGCACGGCATCAACTAACAAGAGAAAGCCAAAAGATGATAGAAGAATGAAGAGAACTAATTCACTGCTTGTCTCCATCAGTTTAATCTTCTGTATAAGCTGGTTGCCTTTAAATATATTTAATCTCGTTGTGGACTATTGGAATCCATTTGGGGAAGATCGTCAGTGTATGATGATTTGGTATGCCGTGTGTCACATGATGGGAATGTCTTCGGCGTGTTCAAATCCTTTATTGTACGGATGGTTAAACGACAATTTTCGTAAAGAATTCAAGGAGATTTTGGCATCATTGTGTCCGTGTGTACCGGTAGAAGCAGTAAGAGAAAGAGTCGGGTCATTGAGGTCAAGTGTGTCCAAAAGGAGAAGGAAAATGAAAGGATCTGGAAATGCAGCTGGCAGTCTGTCAACTGGAAACGGCAGTAAGGGTATAGGTGATCGCGAATCGTTGCGGAAAGGCGAATGTCAGGGTGCAAGGGACCAGGAGGAGACTGTAATTGACGCAGGAGCTGTCAGCAACTACAGGAGGGGACCGGAAACCATGACAACGGAAAATGGGCTGCAGGGAGATACAGAGATGACTATACTGACGAGAGTCTGAAGACGAAACTCACCAAAGGTGAGCTTTATTCATGCACTTTGAGTCACGTAACAACTCCTTTTTGACTGACACGAGTTTCATATTGCATATTTGAGGTTCTCATAGCGGTATTGTGAAGTTTCAAGCCTTGTGTGATATTTCGCGGTGTCTGGTGGTAAATAGTTAACTGTTGTAGGGGTTGTCCGGTTGTTATTGTTATTTTTTGTTTCCGTTGAAGTTGTTAGCTGTGACGGTTGATGGGTAACCGTTTACTTGTCAACAGCGCGGAACTTTCTAAAAGATTTGAATCTCCAACGAGCTTCATAATCTGTTCCTTCCGCCAGATTATTACATTGATCAAGTCAAGGATGACTAGATAGGAGGAGAATGTGGCGTACATCAGAGACGTGAGGACAGTAACAGTTTACGGTCTACCACAACCATGTTATTTAACACTGCTACATGTTTCGGCTAAACACAAGGCCCAGTCTGTAGAGTAATTTAACGTCTTAGTATACAACACGTATAATTGAGTAGAGTTCACATAAAACCAAGTATGAGCCCATATTATTACGTAGTATGTATATTTTAATATTTTTCCATGCAAGAATACGAGATAAAATTATTTAAGACAGATGCGGCTATACGGTCCAACAAAATTTTTAAGATCACACAGTTGACATCTAACCATGTACATATTAAGGTAAATGGCAACAACTGCCAAAATATAAACACCAAGAAAGTAGCTGACAAGTTTGTTTAACCAAGAACTGAATTCCGTTAGGCGAAAAAACAGGCACAGGCAACAAGGAACATCAGCACATGTATAATATTATCTATTAAATGGCCTGAGGTAGCTGTGTGTCTCATAATGACTCTAGAGTTAAAATTAATTAAAATTAATTAAGTCAGACATTTTTTACAGGGACACTTTGGGCTTTTGGCAACATGGTTTATTCTTCGAGTTTTTTTATTGTTTTTAGAAATTATGATTGAAAAGTCCGTTTTGGTTTCAGGATGTAATTCTGACGTACGAGGCTTTTAATTTTCTATATTATGTAGGTCACTGGTATTTACAAAGATAACTTCTGTGCCTCTGTGTTTGTGCCTTTTATTATCTCTCTCTCTCTCTCTCTCTCTCTCTGTTTACTTTCTTCCAGGCTTTTGGCATGTACCTTTCCGCCCTGTACTAAATATAGCGAAATGAAATTTGGCCTTCTATGCCATACGCGGTATATTCCTCCCTGTTCCGAAATTGCATGTTTGAATCACCTTCCCTCCATACCGTATGCTTTGCTTCTTCGTAAAGTTACATCCTTTGTATTCCACTCTAATTTTATCTGCTTTGTATACCTGATAAACTACACGATCAAAAAACAAACAGACCCACGGCTAGTGGTTGCCATGACATCCTACGCAGTGCGTTGTCAGGCCCCTACACCATGGAAACAGAAAGGTTTTTTTAGCCATTTGAACCCACCCATAACTAATAAACTGAACCATGCAGTGAGCTTATTTTGCATCCTTTGCCCTTCGTCACTCGATGGAACACAGCAACTGACGGAAAAGTTGTTCTCATGGTTCATATACCAAGTAGCTCAAAGAAACTGGGTGGGAAGATCTGGACTGGAATTATGTGGCTCAGTTTAGGAGCCAGTAGCGGGTTTTGTGAACGTGGTAATGAGCATCAATTCCCATAGTAGGTTGGCTAAAAGAATGTCAGTTTCTTAGCAGAAAGACTTTGCTCCGTGGCGTTAGTTTGTTTGATTAATATAAGTTTTCAGGCTTTCGGTCCTGATATTGATGAAATGAGTCTTGTGGTCTGTTACACAATGTAGGATAGACGTTCCTCCGAAACGTCTGTCCTACACGGTTTTATAACTCGGAAGACTGTGATTTGATAATGGTTACTTGTTTATTGCTCTTTTCTGCATTATAAAAATCAAGTATTTAAGCCTATACCTGTGTAAAATAGCATATACATGTTAAGTGTGTATATGTGTATACTCGGTTATAACGTTATGAAAGGGACGAAATATATTGTGTCGCTATAAACAAGTGTTGTCTTAACCGAGAAGTATAATGTTACGGTTAACTGTGAAGAAGCAACTGGTACAACAGAATATCTGACTTTATAGGCAAGGTTTCGTATAAACCGATGTCATTACAACAGGGTTCGGCTGTGCATAAAACATACAGACGGTGACAGAATTAAGGTACAGTGGCTCACTGTAATGTGGGTGTCCGCAGCTTGTGTTGTCACCCAGACGTGAAGTAATTATACACACAGCTTCAGATTCTTTCGCCAGACTTAAGTACTAATTCACATATTTGACAACCCGTTTACCCTTTCAGTTGTGGACGTACGTTATCAAAACGTGGCAACAGTAAGCGTGTACTCTAAAGACACGTCACTCCGTACAACGAGCCAGCTTGTATGTACGACTGCGAAGAGTGAAAACACTCGAGGCCAACGGATTTAGAAATCTTAGTTGTCAATATTCTGTCCCATGTTATTTTGTGACTTGCCTGCAGATGTCAAAGATTAAATATGAAACTGGCTTGAGTGTGAGGGCCGTCTTTAACAGGTAGCAGACATGTTTTGACATCCAGGTAAAGGGAGAGTATTAGAGAGAAATACGAACATACCTGCGCGGGTAGACGGTGTGTTTTGTCTGGGAAAATGTCTGGAGTCTACAGTGTTTTGTCTCTTAAATTACACGAGCAGGACAGTGTAGCGGCGACTTGCTAGATGTATACTGTGGAGGTACCTGTTCGAATCTCGTCGTGGACACCGGATATCCTGACTGTGAGATTTTGTGTGGTTTCTTCTTAGTTCCTCCAAGCGAGTTACTGGATATTACCTTAACCTTTTAAAGCCTAGCGGTAACTTTACATACCACCCGGTTTAACATTAAAAAATTCTGCGTGGTGCCCACATTGCGTTTATGTGTTTTGTACGGATCTCAGAACAAACAGCAACTTTTGCCTTATAAAACATTAAGAGATTGGTTTTTATAACCGAAGTGGAGAGTGTTTACAGCGCGGTATGCACTGAGTCCTTATATAAAACAGACACGCTTCGTCTTTAAAGGGTTAATTAATAATAAACAAAATTTTTAGTTAACACAACTATCGTCCATTATAACAAAAATATATGCCCTCATAAAATTGTATATATTTCGAACCGTAAGGGATGGCAGTTAACGGTATTTGACTGCCTTCCTTTTCATTTACTTATGCCTAATGATGACCCTTAGGGGCCGGAACATGTAGAATTTTATAAAGGTAGATGTTTTTATAACAAAACTTAGTTGTTTTGGCTAAAACGTTTTTTTTATTCAGTTTATGACACGGAACGAAATGTCTTTTCTAAGTATTACCTTAATTAAGCCACGACCACTGCCAATTCGGCAATCATAGTTTCGTTCAAAGCCGTGTGCGAAGGTAAATTAGCACTTAATTTCACATGGCTTATAATTTTGTAACTAAAGAAGCTACGCTGATTGTGATTATGTCAGGGGAATTTGTCGCCTATCGATTATCACCTGTTTAAAGCGCTGAAGCAAAATGTTGGCAGCCACAAATTTAAAAATGGTTCCGTGACACGATTGCTGATAACACAGTACATGGATTTATGTCGTCCTCATGATAAATGCCTCATTTATGGGAGGAGCTGTGTGGAAATGTAATGAGGCAGCAGCACAATCGACTCTGTTCTGTTATTGTTATTAGAGGTGAAAATAAGGTACCCAAAATATATGGGTTGTAAATTTATTTTCGAAATTGTCCTCGTATTTACTGAGAGCATTGCTAAATACCTCCCCTACACAAAAACAAGCTACGAGAATTCACCCTACGTTTATTGACTCCTGCTTCCAAATCTCGAACACAACTAGCTATGTGTTTTAGTGAAATTTGTACTCATTTCGGCATTACAAGAGCCTTGCCGTGATCTGCTATCAGACAGATTTAATCCTGTTTTGTTTCACCATTTCATGTGGGTGAAGTAACTGATTCAAAATTCAATCTGAAACTAAATGACAGTGTAGTTAGCTCTATATGCCCTCATACAGGATTGAAATGCAATTTAGTTTCACCTAATTTTGTTTGTAATAACGTACGTGTGTGTAATTAACATTAATGGAACTTCAGAGAGCCCATTTATATGTCAGTCAACGAAATTTAGCTAATTAGATTAATTAATTGATTCACTTCATTCAAATTTATATGCACATGCCATTAAATGTAAGGACTTTTCGAAGCGGTGACGAATTTCCCTCACACGCAGTTTCCATCAGATTGATGTGATTAACATGAACTGAATGTGTGACTAGAGGGAGGTTTCTTTACTTGTCTGTATCACAGTACAGGATTTTAGGTTATCGTAGTGGTGACGGTGAAGATTAACCTTTTAAAGCCTAGCGGTAACTTTACATACGGCCAGGTTTAACATTAAAAAATTCTACGTGGTGCCCACATTGCGTTTATGTGTTTTGTACGGATCTCAGAACAAACAGCAACTTTTGCCTTATAAAACATTAAGAGATTGGTTTTTATAACCGAAGTGGAGAGTGTTTACAGCGCGGTACGCACTGAGTCCTTATATAAAACAGATACGCCTCGTCTTTAAAAGGTTAAAGTGTTGTGGGGTGTTACACCATCTGAAGCAGCCCAAGATAACTGCTTGACCCTGAAGATGAAGGAACTATAATCCACTGAAACGTCGGTAATTGTGACATACCGTAAGAACCTCAAATTTCGCTTACTTCAGTTTCCAAGAGGTTGATGAGGAATACTTTAACATGAGAGCTAGGAGTGTATGAGAATGGGCGATGAAACTTAGTTCTACTAAGTAGCTTCACAGTCTATAATGTTAACCAAATATTTGTAGGCTGATAAATTCCAGAAGGATGAGCATGAAAGAGCATGTAGTACGCACGAGGTACATAATAAATGTATACATACATTTTAGTCGGGAAACGTGAAGGGGCGAAAGCGTTGAAAAATCTAAGGGTAGATGGGTGGGTGATGAACAAGGGCGAAATGTTGTCAATTGGATTCAGCTGTCTTCGTATTGCTTATATCTTATTGCGTACTGGGTACACGTTTCGTCGTTTTGCATCGAATAAATTACGAAGTACCAAACCATTGGTGTGTTAAACAGAATTATTTTAATTTGAAATTGTCCATACCGTGTACGTGTATATTCACACATATTATCTGGACCAACTCGAACACAACACGAATCACAATACAACACGCTTCACAAAACCCCCGACATGTTTCAGTGTGACTTCATACCATCTTCAGGGGAGACACACAGAACACTTTTAAAACACTTTAAAATTACACCAGCCTGGTTATTTAAAATTTCGTTACGGACACTGTTGTCCACATGACGCCTTGCTCAAATATACATGAAAGCTATCCATGTGTTGTAACTTTCCGTCGTGGACTGTGCCAAGAAGTGCAGTGTAGAAACAGAGGTGTTCCGTCCTGTTGTGGTGAGCCTGACACTGGCCTCGTCTTGTAGCATTATAAAATTATTCAAAGAGATGAAGCGGTTGTTTTATATCCGGCGTGCAAAAGTTGGAACAGTCGGGATACGTACCGGGATGTTGGAACTGTTGTTTACGTTGTGGTGGTTGCAGAATGACTACAAGAAAGCAAGTGAGGGGTGCCTGATTAGGTATCTAGCTGAGTAGCGCGTTTACGGATTTTGGGGTTGAACTAGGGGTTGGAATTATTGAACATTTGTTCGTCCGTTAATAGACCGGGTTGTTGGTACAGCTGTGTGAAATATTGTGAAGTAATTCCCCCAGCAAGTCATATGTTTTTCCTTTCCCTTTATTATTATTATTATTATTATTATTTATTTTGACTGCAAATGGGCTTGTACCCGGTGGCAGTGGTACTACAATAACACACATCGCACAAAATAACACACCGCACTCAAACAAAACACAGCACACAAAATTACAAAAACGATAAAGGACACCTACATACAAATACAATTACAAAACAAATACGATAACAACACAAATATAATACACATACAATTACAATACAAATACACTACATATACAAACACAATTACAATACAAATACAACACATACAAATACAGTTATAATACAAATACAATTACAATACAAATACAACACACATACAAATACAGTTATAATACAAATACAATTACAAATACAATACACGTACATATACAATACAAATATAAATACAATTGCAATTAACCTAAATTTGATGAATTAATATTACTTAAAAATTAAGCATACTACACAGTAATACAGTCACGGTAATGGGAGAATTATTTCTTACAGCTGTACCAACAACATGGTCTATTAATGGATGAACAAATGGTCAATAACCCCAACAACTGCTCTCTATATAATTTCTGCGTGTCAAGAACTGACACGCAGAAATTATACGAAAAGGAAAATTCTATCGACATTTTTAAACTAATTTGCTCAAATTTTGCATAAATGGACAAAATCCGTAACCCTTTTATGTTGCAAAATTAATATTTGTCGTAAATAAAAAAGTATGATCGGCAACTAAAATTTTGCGGTGTGTTTGGTAGCAAAAAGTTTTTAAAGCGAATTCCAATTGTAAAAATTTCCTATTTCAAATGATATAAAAATAGTAAAATTTTTTAATATATGTGGTTATGTAAAGTCATTTTTTTATCTGACAATTATCATCTGCCAATGCCTGTCGACTGTCTTATCATGTTAATTTGGACCACTCAGCTGTTCGCCGACACCGCGCGTCTGATTGCGGCAGGAAGCCATAAACGGTGTTTGTCTGATAAAATGAGAATCCTGTGTTTTTTGTAACATGCAGTAGAATCCATTTCTGTACATTATGTATTTGTGAAGATGGTCAGACGACCGAAACATGCAATATAATGGTGTGAACTGCGTAATAAAAGGGGTTTAACCCTGTAAAGGCGAAGCGTATCTGTTTTATATAAGGACTCAGTGCGTACCGCGCTGTAAACACTCTCCACTTCGGTTATAAAAACCAGTCTCTTAATGTTTTGTAAGGCAAAAGTTGCTGTTTGTTCTGAGATCCGTACAAAACACATAAACGCAATGTGGGCACCACGTAGAATTTTTTAATGTTAAACCTGGTGGTACGTAAAGTTACCGCTAGGCTTTAAAAGTTTAACTGGTTTAAATTATAGACAAATGCCATAGTGTTTGTAATATGACAATGTAAGTTGTTTCATGTAGTTTATAATTCATGGACCAGTTGAAGGACAATTAGCGTCTGTAAAAGGAATAAGACGTATGGAGTGAGTCAAGACATGTAAAACGATGTATAGGTTGGGAAAAGTTCTTCTGAAGCCCTTTGACAGAGGAACTCTTAGAGCAAACAGTTTTCCCTTGATGTACAAAGTTTGTAGGCTCCAATAAGCAAAGTAGCCGCACAAGGCACATCGCTATTTCTCACCGCTATCCGTGCTGACGTCAGTGTTCTAACGAACGGAGTTGTTACTGTGATAGCAGTACGGGGCGCATTTTCGTGATAAATAGAAAGTTGCTCTAGCAGCAAATGTAACACAGTTGATGGTACAAAGTGAAAGTTAACCAATTATTATTGAGTTTATACAGGTTGGGCACGATATCTTCAGGGGTTGAACGTGGTGCAGTTTGTCTGTACTTGCCTCTTCTCAGTTGAGGAAAGATATAGAAGTGGTGTTCAGTCGACAGGGTTCTAGAGGTTACATGAATTAAATGAGAGGTCATCACAACTTGAAATGTAGGTCGTTTATTAAAATGAAATGTCATTATTTTTCAGCCGAATCTCAAAGAAAATTGATTAATTTATTACATCTTGGTACATTTCCACAAAAATGAGGAAGTGGAAGTGGCTGTTCGTGAAAGATTTGCAAAAACAAGAGCCAGATTTCTACGATAGTAGAATTTTTAAATTCGTGCAAAGGTGGGATAAATTCATCAGTGTACTCGGGGATTGTGTTGAAAAATAATGATACTTACGTTGAATAAATGGGCTTTATTTAACATTGTAATGATTTTGCATTTGATTTTTATGGTCTAGGGAAACTCACTTATTGAACACTCGCGGGAACAGACGAGGGTTCCGTAACTGTGCCAAAGCCTTCGCTGCTAATTTTGCTGCTGCTGAGAAAAGGTAAACGTGTCCATGTTCACACCATGAAGGCGTATAGGGGGGAGTAGAGCTATAGCTCCACTCATTCTTTAGCTCGGCTCCAGGTGGAGATAAGTGGTTAATTCCACACTTCGATATGCAAATTTATACGTTGTCGATTTGTTTAACCCTCTAAAAAGGAAGCATATCTGTTTTATGTAAGGACTCAGTGCGTACCGCGCTGTAAACACTCTCCACTTCGGTTATAAAAACCAATCTCTTAATGTTTTATAAGGCAAAAGTTACTGTTTGTTCTGAGATCCGTACAAAACACATAAACGCAATGTGGGCACCACGTAGAATTTTTTAATGTTAAACCTGGTGGTACGTAAAGTTACCTCTAGGCTTTAAAAGGTTAAGCGAGTTATTACCATAAATGCACACAGGTCCTCCTGTAAAGTACCCGTTATTGTTATCAGATTTTAATAAAACCAGGACATGCTCAATAAATTTATACGTTGTCGATTTGTTTAACTATACTGTCAGTAACTCAGATTACACCGTGTATCCGGATCAAAATCAGGAATGGAAATTCGCACGATACGAAGTAGGAATGATAACCAGTTAACTGTGTGGTTATTTGTGATGGTTAGTGCAATAATAATGGTGGTGGTAATGACTGTAATAATAGTAGGCGGTAGTGGTAAATCTGAACTTGTGCCTAAGCAGACAGACAATAAAGCCAGTGGCGGTCGGTATCCTATTCCTAGCAGCTTCTGACGAACTGAGAACGTGTCTGCGTGGAGAATTTCTCTGTTCTCAGCGGAAATAGAACCCGGATCGTCCATTCCGTAGTCGTAAAAGCGAAAAGGAAGGTATAATTAAAGATAAGATGAGAAAGAAATATTTACTTTTTATTTTTGGAATGAAAGAAGGAGGTGGGGTAGCTCAGACGGTTTAGTTACTAGGCAACGGGCTGGAAAACCGTAGAACTGTCTTTCAATTTCCGGCTGGGGAAAAATATGTTTTTCTTTCTTTTTCCAATGTGTGGTGACCATCTCGGGGGTCCACTCAGACTTCTATTCAATGGGTGCCCGGGGAACTTTCTCTGAGGGTAAAGCGGTCGGGTTATGATGGCGACCACTAACTTCCATGTACTGCCGTGCATAAGAATGAGTGCAGGTATGTAACAGCTCTCTCTCATATGCCTTCATAACATGCACGTGGGTCACTTTACTTTCGTTTTATGTAAACTTATACAGTGTGTATTTTTATTTTCGTTGCATTCGTGTAGAGATATTTTTAACGTCATACTATCTGAAGATTCACGGTTTGTGTATGTTCGGCGTGTTGAATTTTGAATCTTCTTCAACGCAGCTGTTACAAACTCATATATCGTCTATTACTACTTTGTATTCAGTTTCTATATACGTTAAATAGACCTTAGTATTCTTCAGAGGGACTCTTATGATTTTAATTGCTTTGTATTATTTTTCACTAAATGTTGTCTTCAAATACTGCTTATATATGACAATCTAAATCAGTTATTTGTTGCAGTTAGTTTCGTTAGAATCTGACATAATTAGAGATTATGTTAGATATTTTTAGATGCCTTACAGCATGATGTTAAAGTGTACTATTCCAAAATTTTGATTGAATTTTTTTGTGAGTTCTGAGTGAAAAAAAGTCTACGACATCTTATCCCTCGGTCAGTTTGCAATAACTTTTGCACGTCTGAATGAAATTTGGGAAATTCCATATTTGAGTGTTTCGTTAAAGTATATCGACTTATTCCACTTTTTTGTTAAACCCGTGCGACAATTACACTTTTATTTAACACCTGCATAATGCATTTCTGCACGCATCTTGTGCGTAATTCGCTATATATTTATCGGGTTGAAAAATATTTTGGATAATATTTGCAGGGGAAAAATATAGAATAGAAATTGTGTTCCGTACGGTATGACCGTAATTCTTATGGCTTTAGAGGTAAATGAACAAGACTGTGTTGAAGCACAACAATTGCTACCTTTTTAAGAACCATGTAGTGATATTTATATAATAGTTTACAGTACACTCAATGGTGTTTTCCCCCCACACTGTGTTTAAAATATAATAAAATGCCTTAGCCATGTCTAAAACATACTGGTAGCGTGACAAAAAAACTAAATTCGCAAAAATTGCATTTTAAAAAATTTTGTCGCAAGAAAAACTGTGGGTGATAGAGCAATTCTAATAACATGTTTGAATTCAGCGTGGAAAACTACCTAAGAAACTAAAATTAGTTCTCATGTTACTAGAAGTATGTCTATCAGTGTTCTTACAGAAGTTACTCCCAGATTTCCTAGCAGGGATCCAGAATATTGCCTTCTGTCAGAAGAGCGGAATTCAGTCCGATAGAACCTGCTAAGATTTTAGTACAGGGTATACACAAAAGAATGTTGCGGTTTCAAAAGTTAACAAGAAATTTATTTCTCACCTTACACGGGCACAACGTACACCGTCAGCAGCGGCAACTGTGCAAGTTTCTCATGCGTTAATCACAATCCTTCAATGTGTGCACCCTGGGTCACACGACACACATCCACACGGTAATCAAATTCATCCCAGACTCGGTGTAGCATGTCCGCTGTAATGAATGGTGTGCAGTGCATGTGCAATGGTGGTACGTAAACGCTGTCTTTAACAAACCCCCAAAGAAACAAATCGCATGGTGTTAGATCCGGCGAACGGGGTGGCCAAGGGAGAGCACACAGAACGCCTTCTCCTGCTGCGACGCCATCTTGGAAACTGGCCCCGCTGCCCCGCAGTAAGCATGAGAAGCGAACTGCTGGTAGCGCATGAGAAACTTGGACAGTTGCCGCTGCTGACGGTGTACGTTGTGCCCGTGTAAGGTGAGAAATAAATTTCTTGTTACCGCACCATTCTTTCGTGTATACCCTATATTCTGTAGGCGTTGGGCCCCTCGCGGCGCTGAGTATGCGCGGGGCGTTACATACGTATTTAAGAGGGTATGTGGGCAGAAAATCGAGTTTTGTTGTCGTGTATGTTACGAAAAGTGTTTAACATTTTACTGTACCAGTTGTCAACGTCTGTAGGCGTTAAGTAATACGTTACTGCAAGAAATGAAGCTTTCTTCGTAGGTTTTAACCTGATATTCAAGAAAACGTTTCTTCTCACTCTTCGTTGAATTTGATCTTGCCACTTATCGTAAAGCGTATCTAGAGAAAAGAAGGTGGGAAGACGCCATGTTTGAAACGGTTTCCTATCTTGAGTGTACAAATCATACTAAGTAGTTTGTGATGAGTACGAAAATGTCTTTTGAAAATATACATTTGGGAAGCAAATTTTTTTTTGCTTACATTGCTGCATTATCTAACATATCAGAAAATCCTTTCGCTTGCGCCTGTCAGTTATTTTATTGGTAAATATAGAGACTCAGGGGTGCACAAATTTTTCAAAAAATCTAGGGCTGTACCTCCACATTCCTGTCGCCAGAAGGGTGACATGCATCGTATTTCCGCATTGAGTGCCCACAGTTCTGGAGTGACCTGTACAAGTCGATGTCATCTGTCGCTTTAAGTTCGGTGCATGTGAATTGATAAACGTTTTTATATGTAAGGGGGAAAAAACAGCGAAAAGTTTGCTGAAAATATTTGGCGCCACCCTACGAAATTTAGTCGCCCGGGATTTTTGCACCCCTGTGGTGACTGTTCCACGTGACGTAATGTGCTGCTTCGTGTGCTGTTGCTTGCCATTTCCAAGAGACATGTCGATGATAAAGTTTTAATGAAAAGAATTCGGTTCTTCGAAAAAGGGGGAATTGATGTCTGTATTTAAGTGTACATTATCGAAAAGAAAATACATTATTGAACAAAGCTGACGAAATGGCCATGAAAATAAAATTAAGGAAACGTCTGCCAGCCCTTTTAATATAAGCGCAATAAAAAAACTCCAGAGGGACTTTAGACGTCTACTTTCCATCATATACAATATGTACGTGTGCGTGTGTGTGCATGTGTGTGTGTGTGTGTATGTATGTATGTATGTATGTATGTATGTATGTATGTGTGTGTGTATGTATGTATGTATGTATGTATGTATGTATGTATGTATGTGTGTATTTATGTATGTGAGTATATGTATGTACGCGTGTGTGTATTTATGTTATCTATGTATGCATGTATATATGTATTTAAGTGTGTAATGTATGCATGTATTGAATTTGTAATGTATGCATTATTTAATTATGTAATGTACGTCTGAATTTAAATATGTCATTTGTATGTGTGTGTGTGCATGTGTGTGTGTGTGTGTGTGTATGTATGTATGTATGTATGTATGTATGTATGTATGTATGTATGCGTGTGTGCGTGTGTGTGTGCGTATATGTATGTATGTACGTATTAATGCGTGTGTGTGTTTACCTATGTATGTATTATGTATGTATGTATGTATGTATGTATATGCATGCATGTATGTATGTATGTATGTATGTATGTATGTATGTATGTCCTTAGGTATCTGTAAACACATAGCGAAGTCAGCAGTAACTTTACGTAAACAATTACATAAATCAGTGAGCTGTTCAACTCTATAATTGCAGTCAGTACACAGTGCGACAGTACGTGTTAATTATAACACAAATGTCGCACTGTAGACGTATTAATAATTTTGAACATAGGAAGTAAAGTGTTCCGGTCAGAATTTGTAGATATATTGTAATCTGTCGCCACCAGTACGTCACGCCCCTTCCCCAGTGATTCATTAGATTAATTATCACTATAAAACTGACAGCTTCGGATAGTGTTTCTGCGGCTGCCATTATTTTTGCCTAGTCATTTTACAGATTTATGGTGGCACATTATTTTATTATCCGACATTAAATAGCGTTAGTTTCGATGCACACAGGAAATTATCATGGCGGCCATGTTGTTATGAATGATAATTTGAAATCAGAGAACGCCGAGATAAGAATATTGTATTGGGATTATCTAGTACTGAGTTTAATTAAATTCTGTCCTTGCTCAAAAGATTTTGCGGGGAGAGAACTGTGAACACTTCATTATACTGTACTGCAAGGGTATATTTTCTTAAAAAGTAAGGAACATCAAACAAGAAAGATGGGTAAAGACGGATGAAGAATAATTTCGTACCATTTTGATACAGTTCAGTCTTTATAGTGAGTAGGATACAGGCTGGATGACTGGACAATGGCGGTTCATATTCTTTTCTATTTATAATAAATTTAAATAGTAAATAATGCACTACTGAAAAATAACTTTAACTCCAGTGAAATACTTGTCCTTTTTTTCTTTTTGCCTGCTTAATTTTAAAATTATGTTTTTCTCTGTATCTTTCATGAAAGTTATATTTATAAACGGCAGTTTCTACCTCACATAAAATCCTTCGTTTTTTATGTGCGTTGCGCGTCATTTCCATGGTTACCGTCTTCCTACGATTGAGAGAAAGCTTCGTTAGTGAGTGGCGTAAATCTATTCCTAAGATACGGAACAATCCTATAGTGTGGGTTTTGTGGGAATTTGAGTAGCACATTAGGAAAACTCGCATTTTTAGTCTCTTCAGCAAAAAACATCAATTAGTAAGTGATGGTACGTGTCCGGGTACGCCTATATTGAATCTCAAAATCATTATCCTCTGTAATCGGGGTGTAGTTTTGGGTTACACATCATCATTTTTTCCAATTCAGAAGATCGAACTTTTACGAAAAAATGTAATAAAGGAGTCATTGAAAACTGTAGTTAAATATTATTTTTTCTTCTGGTATTACGGACTATCGATACTTTCGAGTATTATCGGTATAAAATGTATCGATATATATCGCCCATCTTTACCTTCGTTTCGTGAAATGTGGAAAATCTGCTTATTTGTCACATTATTCCACACATTGCAAATTAACAAGTTATCACAGGTGTATGTGATTTAAATTTATATTTCGCTTACATGACGAAGTAATCATGCAAATGCTAAGGCGTAAATGCGCAATACGCATTAGGAAGGAAACTTTTGTCACATGATGGAATATTTACAAAAATTATATATAAAAGGGTTAATGAAAAAATTAAAGTAAATTTTTTAATATAACATGTCTCACTTTTTTCGTGCCAGGGTTTATTTCATCTATGTTTACAAGAAAATAGTTTGGTAACCAGCAGCCCTATTGTAATCCTTCATCAATAATCATCAGGCAACAAAAGCCTGACGCAAGTTGCCGTGGAATTGTGCGTGAATATTGTGTTAACCTCCGTCGTATGACGAGGTCATTTCCAGACATAAACACTGCGGAAAGCGACTCAATTTTCCGCAGGCTGTGTTGTAACCTAACCTACCCTATTGGAGTAATATTAAGAATAAGAACAAGAATAAAAGTGGTTTACAACCGGTCCTGTTACGGAGGGGTTGAGAAGCACGTGTAGTTTAGCGTGCAGTGTGTAGTATAGTAGGGGTTGTGGCAGACGGAACACAGTTTAAAGGAACAATACAGTGTGGTATGACTGTGCTTTGTAAAGTTCTGACTAATTTAGAGTATAGGAAAGTAGGATATCGGAATTTTAACGGAAATTACGGAAAATACAACGAAGCCGAAAGATATCTATCTGCAACTGAGTTTACCAGGTAACCTGCCAGGTCAGTTTTAGTACTGTTTGTGAGGCATACTCCTTCATTAAGGAACTAGCCGTACGTACACCATCCGACCATATCAGTACATTCGTACAGTAACAATTATGCACTTTTGAACTAGTGGTTTATATGATTCTATTTACACCTTTGCTTTGATTGTGACATTTTTCTATTTATATATTTATTTTTTATATTTTTATGTTTATTTTATATATTTTTATATTATAATTTCATAATTTTAATGTATCTAACCTTTGTATTTTATATCCCTGAAGATGGCCATGTGTTTAGCCGAAACATGTAGGAGTTTATTGTATGTATTAATTAATTTTAGTATACTTATTTGCATTTGTTGGTACCATTATAACAGATGATTTCATGGAGTTGAGATTTAATAGACACTTAACTGATAAATAACTCGCATTTCTGTGAATTGAAATTTCTTTATCGTGTTAAAAGGGCACGCCGGCACTTGACCCTTATCAGAGCCGCATAAAACATTCCTGACAACCTCAAACCAATTCATTTAATACACTTTATAACATAGTTCTTATTTTAATGGCTGGACAACCGTGAACCTATTCGATTCCCGCCAGGCATACTGTTTATATCGTCCAGACCGACTCTGAAACACACCTACCCTTTTATCAATGGATATACCTGGTTTTCTCCTAGGAGTAAAACGGCCGGGGTGTGACGCTGAACACTTACGCCCATCTAGTGCCGAACTGTAACTTTAATTCCCCATATGACTTTATGATGTGTACAGGGACGACAGTAACTTTACATTTTATTAACCCTCTAAAGACGAAGCGTATCTGTTTTATATAAGGACTCAGTGCGTACCGCGCTGTAAACACTCTCCACTTCGGTTATAAAAACCAGTCTCTTAATGTTTTATAAGGCAAAAGTTGCTGTTTGTTCTGAGATCCGTACAAAACACATAAACGCAATGTGGGCACCACGTAGAATTTTTTAATGTTAAACCTGGTCGTATGTAAAGTTACGGCTAGGCTTTAAAAGGTTAATATCTTCCCATATACTTCTAGATCTCCAGGTGGATTTTTGTATGACATCGCCGACTCATGTAAACACTGTAATGAACAATCATATTGTATGAAAAGCGGGCGGCTGGACATTGTTATCAGGTACAGAGGTTAATAATAAGTGGAAGTCTATATTTCTCTCTCCCATTCTTCTTTGTTGTTTGTAGGTTGTTGAACTGCGGTGTCAGTACTTTATATAACGCCATATGATATGATGGTAGGAAATAATATATTGAGATTGAGGTGGAAGTGGTCATGGCCTAATTCGAATTATTGTTCCATTTTCCGGTGCGACTCTGGAATATCACAGACTAATTATGAGATTTCCGCAGGGCTAACACCTCTTGGCGTTCGTCCTCTTCTTGTTTGTATAGGTCTTACTGTTCCAGTATTCGTGAATACTTTCATTTGCAGTCTAAACACAATTGTGTTCTTGTTTGTCCTCAGGGATATGATGCTTCATATCGTCTGGCTTCCATGGCTCGTCATTATTTCTTCTAATTATCTCTCAAGTATTAAGATAGCGTATTTCTTATTCTCTCGTAAATGGCGAGATTAACCCTTTAAAGACGAAGTATATCTGTTTTATATAAGAACTCAGTGCGTACCGCGCTGTAAACACTCTCCACTTCGGTTATAAAAACCAGTCTCTTAATGTTTTGTAAGGCAAAAGTTGCTGTTTGTTCTGAGATCCGTACAAAACACATAAACGCAATGTGGGCACCACGTAGAATTTTTTAATGTTAAACCGGGTGGTACGTAAAGTTACCGCTAGGCTTTAAAAGGTTAGTATATACCAGCTGTTGTCTTGTAAACGATGAGATATCTTATTTACTCTACTTGTCTCGTAAAAGGCGAGATTTTTTGATCACCAATCTTCGGCCTCAGATCATATTTCAGAGACAGAAAAAAGTTTGTTTCGAATTAAAGACCAAATGCATAAATATGCTTAGCTTTTCATATCGAGTGTGGGTAATTTTTATAAGATTTTAATCAAAACCTCAGTATGTCAACAAAGTTTACTAAGCATGCTGAACACGAAATTTTAAGAAAACCCGTCCAGGGGAAGTCCCCTTATTCTATTTAGAGACACGTGACGCGACAACAGCAGTCGCTTTTCCTCTAAAAGCTTCAATCAGAGCATCCGGTTTCCGGTCTGAGATATGCACCCCGCAGATATCAAGCAGGAATGCCAACTTCTGTACCGGTTGTTATGTTAAGTTGCTTATACATGACACAGTTTTACTCTCATGTCGGTCTGTTATTTGTACCCACCGGAAACATAACTACCACACTGATATATACGTGCAGCTACTTTGATGTAATTTCATATTCGAAATGACGTACTGTAACGCAATGCAAACAGTAGCAGCAGCAGTGGCAAACTCTGACTACGGATTTGAAACTCGTTACAATTCTGCGTCAAGGTCTTATCTGCAGCATAGCTCACGTTAATGTTGGCAAGTGCCTGGATAACTCACAACACAGGAGATCGTCCTCCGTGAGAATTAACTTCAGATTTGTGAATAATGTTTTAATTCACTAATTAACAAATAGACAATTAATACCTCCCATGTGCGGGCGAGGTTAAAAATGCGTGAAGTTTACAACCATTTCTGCTGACGTCTTTGTGGTGTAGACTTATTGGTAGTTTGTCTAAAGGCCATGTCAGTAAGTCAGGTTATTTTTATCGCATGATTTGAATGAGGTCGATTACAATGGCTGCGCGGTCTAAGGCGTGGATCTGCGGTCGTTCGCTTGCTGGGATTCCGGGTTCGAATACCGCCAGGGGCATGGATGTCTGTCTCTTGTGAATGTTGTGTTTTGCCAGGTAGAGGTCTGTGCGACGGGCCGATTCCTCGTCCAGAGGAGTCCTACCGAGTGTGTGTCATTGAGTGTGATTAGGTGCAACAATAACCCTCTACACCCACTATGAGTAGGTAGAGATAGGTCAGAAGACGAAAGAAAGAAAATTTTGAATGAGAGTGGTTAATGAATTAAAATTTGTGTGTAAAGAGTCGTAGTAGTATCTGTGTATTTTCCTGTAGCGACTGAAGAAACCCAAGATATACCTGTCAGATTAGTCAATATCCTGTCTGACAGTCCAGTCTGCCATGGTTCAGGCGGTTAGTCGCCGGCCTCCCACCGCGGAGGCCCGGCTTCGATCGCGGGTCAGTCCATGTGGGATTTGTGGTGGACAAAAGTGGCACTGGGACAGGTTTTTCCCCGAGTACTTCGGTTTTCCCCTGTCAATTTCATTCCACCGGTACTCCGTTACTAGGAAAAGGACAAAAGGACAGTCCAGCCGGGCAGTTTGGGAAAGCGATTGAGAAGTTCTGTCGCTTGTGTGACTGACAGACAGACTGACTAACAAATTAACTAACTGCGGGAGGAGCGATAGCTTATTAGGATGACGCTGACAGGAGGCGTAGGACGCAGTGAGGATTAAGAAATGGATATAATATTTTTGACGGCAAACATTTAGTCCAGAGATTTATTTGTTTGTTTATTTATTTATTTATTTATTACTTTAAACTGGTGCGTCATTCACGGTGCACTTTCGTGTAATTCGACAATGAAAACAAACGTCATTACGTAATATGACATGGAGAACAGCATGTTTATGCCTGCCACGTGTTTCGGCCAACGCGGAATATCAGTACAGAAAACATGGAGGCCTAATTTTAATGTACAATTACACCGTAATAAGTGAGCTGACTGAAGAAAATTTTTTAAATTCAAAACTGAAGTACTTTTTTACTTTTTACTTCACACATTGTTACACAAAATATGGCCCAGTCTGGCCGAAACTTCGGGGAAGCATAACACTTAGGCTGCTGCCCGTGACATATTGTCTGCTGTTTGCTGTCGGTCTTTATTGTGTACTTATTTATGATCTGCGTAACGACGCTGTCAATAGCGTACACTGCGTAGTATCGAAAATTTTGATATGCCGAATTTGTGAGGGAATTTGCCACAAAGTACTGAGGAAAACCGTGAAAAACTCAGTCATATTACCTGACCTTCAGGCCGCAGATTTGAAGACAGGATGTCTAGAACACTAGGCAACAGTGCTAAGAGTTCGACTGCAAATGTAAGCGTGAAATATCAAAACGCTCTTTTGAAATGTCAATAAATTTTCAACTCGTCTTGTGTTACAGATCTTGGTAAAAGGTCATTAGTATTGAGGAGGATGAGGATGTGAAGTTCAGAGGGAAGGGACAATTAAAACTCCGCTTACAGCAGTCTTCTTGTAATATATTCATTCAAGTTAATTGAATTTTCGTCCCTTTTGCCTAACTCAGGGAAATTTTCCCGTAGTAGTTCATTAGCGTTTTATTTGTTTGTTTTGTCAGAACTCGTCTTCGTCTTTGCAGACAAATAAGAGACTGCTGTCCCCAGCACTGTACCCCATACTGGGGGGGTGGGTGGGTGGGGGGGGTAGAACCACACGCTGCTGCTCGCTGAACTAACAGTGTAGGTTACTCTTTGCCTTTACCAGATTTTCAAATGCCAACACCGAGTACAGTGAAATAGTAGATTCACATTTTTCTCAATTAATTACCAACATTTATAGTTAAAGTATTCTGACAAAACCCCTGTTATTTTGCATAACGAAATTCAGTGCGAGTGTAGAAATACTTTAAGATCCTCCTATTTCTCACTTGATTGTAGCTGCTACCTGTAAAAGAAAAAAAGTTGCGTCCTACCGTAGCACCCCCATCTCTCGGGTTGCAGAAGGACACGACTTCGCGACCCTCGTGACGTCATGCAAGGCTTGCTGACCAAACGCCAGGGAATTTATGGAAACAGTTGTACTATACCAACTTGTTTTAAATTGGAAGTTATAAACTTGAACAGAGAGAGAAAGCGGGACAGTAGCGTTTCATTTAACTACGCTGTCGGTTATTGTCAGAGGTAGAGGAATAAAATTTGGTCATGGGCCTGTAGTGGAACACCGAAGTACTCGGAGGAAAACCTGTGGTACATACAGCTACCTGGCGGCTTCTGTAATCCCTCTCACATAACATCAGTGTTTGTCCCTAGGTTCTTACATTCAGGTTATACGGTTTAGTTGCGACGCGTTTTGAAGCTTCAGGTTTGCGGACGGAGTGTGGAGCATAGTGTTGTTTGCAAGTTCCATTACCCTGGGGTAGCACAGAGCCCACCGGTACCAACAGCCGACCCTTACTGCCACTGAAAGATGTGTGTGTGTGTGTGTGTGTGTGTGTATATATATATAAGGTCCCATCAACATTATACCTAATTGGCCCTGAAGATGGTAGCACTATTGTGTGCCGAAACGTTGGAACAGCTTGAAGATACACACTGATGACTCTGATCACAGCTTCAATGCTGCCCTGACCTCAAAATGTATCTTGCGGTATTGCTCTAATAAAACACATGTCTGTTTATTTTTCTTTTATTAATCAGTTTTATTATCAGTTTTGTATGAAGGATCAGCTATTCTTAATGTCCAGTACCAAACTTCATATATACATGCTTTCACTGTATGTTGCTCTATAGCCACTTAACTAGTTTAGGCCTGCTCGCTTTTACCAGCATATTCGCAGCGTCATAAATTGAAAAATCCAGTTTTTAAATCCATTGTAATTCTAAAATAACCGTACTTGTTCTTAACATGGGCCGCGGTAGCGCGGTCGGTCGCTGGACGGTCCGGGAATCGGATCCCGGTGGTGGCGAGATTTTCCGCACCCGTCCACATCGGCCCTGGGGCCCAGCCAGCCTCATGTACAATGGGTGACCCGTCACTTTGCCAGGGATAAAGCGGCTGGGGCGTGGCGTTGACACTCACCCCCTCTAGCGCCGAGGATAGAGAAAGACTTTCCATTGTTCATATGGTGGACTGTCAGTAACCAGTTCGCTGCACCCAGACCAACAAAATGCACTGTATTGTTTCTTAGACTTTTACGTTTTAATATCACATAAAGTATTTCTACGTACTTCGATCCCGAAGGGCTTATCATATTTTGTACGTTTATATATTTTAAATGTTCATTCATGTTTATATTTTAATTAATTTAATTTTTTAACATTCATTTCCGCAATATGTACTTACTGTACTGGTTATGGCAACTATCACTCTGCAACTTATGTTTCATGTATAGTTTGTACATTTATATATTTTAAATGTTCATTTAGGTTTATAATTAATTTAATTTAATGTTTTAACATGAATTTCCAGTATACCAAGATTCAGTACCCTTATAGTCTACAGCTGTACTACAAAGAATTCTCTACATTTTAACCACTTCACTCTTTAACATCATATCTTTCCGTTCCCGTGGCACAACAGCCCAACTCGGGCCTAGACCACCTCATGGTAGAGGTTTGTAGATCACACTCAGACACATGCACAGTCGGTAGGACTCCTCTGGACGAGTGATCAGCTCATCGCAGAGACCTCTGCCTGACAACACACAACACTCAGAAGAGATAGACAGCGATGCTTCCGGTGGGATTCGAACCCGCATTCCCAGCAAGCGAACGACCGCAGACCCACGCCTTAGACCGCGCGACCACTGGAGTCGGCAACTTATATCTACTGTTACAGAAGGTGTTAATTTAGTTTTGTGCATTACTGCTGTGGTTGGTTCCCTCATGTTGAACCTTTGGTGACTGAAACATCTAGGAATACGTGATATTACAGTATAAATATATAAGGTACAATACTATGCATTTTGTTGGTCTGGGTGTTGCGAGTTAGAGAAAAAGTGGAGCTATATCGCTGCACCCCCTCTGGGACTTCACAGAGTGAAATTTACCTTTGTTTTTTTTTTAACTTTTACTTGTTCTTTGCAGGTGTTGGAGATGGTCAGCCAGGACTAATGTGAATGATGCAACTGAAAACTTACTGAGAAGACTGCCCCCGTGATTTATACAGTATTGCAATGATTATTGTACATTAGATGTAATAGATGCCACAGGAAGTTTCTCTGCAGAAAAGTTTCATGCAGCGATTTGTTAACTCTCTTTATTATTAAACGGAAAATAACATAACATTAAACAGGTGACGTACAATTAAGATGTAAATACAGTGTATATAACGCCTATATATTAGCGAAAAAGCATTGTTTTATATTTTCGTATCATAGAAATAATTAACCCAGATCTTCTGACCTGAAAATGTGACTGGTTTTGACACTTCTGTTTTATATTAAATGGTTACTTGTTTTTTTAGACATAAATTCAGAAAATAGTGAGTCCGGTATCTTTCTTGACAGTAGTGAAGAAATTTCTGCTGAAGCGGTGGCTTCTTTGTTTACGAAAACTTGAAAAGTTTTCAAAATATGGTAATGACCTGTTTTTAGTAAGAGCAGGAACGAACCCACACTGTTAAAAACTTTACACTGGACATACTAATGCTGTTCTATTCAATCCCTTAAATATCATCAAAATTATACAGGGTGATTATATTATCTGAACAGTGTAGTTTGTCACTTCAGGTATCGCTGCTTTCCCACTCAGCACCCACCTACCAGCGCGGTGGAATTATAACAGGAAAGGACAGAAAATACTTCTCAGATAAAATAATGAACCTCTATTTAAGAATTTAGTTCGTACCTCACAGAGAACATACCCGTTATCCATTATAAAGGCAACCTCACTCCTGCTGTGTAGTGAAATGTTCATTACATATTCCGAAATCCGTAGAGAGCGTGTGCATAATAATCTGTGGCAAAAATTCAGCATGTTTTAATGAGCATGGTGATATATATGGTAACCGCCGAGCCTTAAAGTGTTAAGGAAATTGCATGTTGGTGATTTCATTTTATAAATATAACTCAGGGGCGGAAAATCTGGAAAAATAATATTATTTCTGTGATATATTTCTACGTATAAGGTCTTTTCTATTACTGATTCAGATGTGGGGCATGCATATTATAACACAATCAGTCTTATAGCCCCTTCAGATGTATTCCTCAGTCGTACAGTGTCTATAACAACTTTATTACTCAGTGAGACAGATATGTTCCGCTTGCCTTCGTAGTCAGCACTGTTCCTCTCATGCACTATCAGAACATGTACAAACATTATTAATACATTTGTACATAAGAGTTATGTCCTGGTGTTAGTAGCTTTGTCATATGGCCTAAATAGTTGCCTTAAAATTAGAACTGAAATTAACAAGATGCTCTCTATTTTAATATACAGGATGATGCAAAAGTCATTGACACTAGAGCTAACATGTTAAACGTATGTTTTCAAGTGACTTTTGTGTCACTCTGTATATGTGGGTTTACATTTTCGTTTATAAAGGATTAGAGGTTATGAATCTACAATTTTGTAGCGATTAAATGGTTGAACTGACAAATATATTGATCAGTGTTTATTCTTCCATGTTGGTTAGAAAGTCAGAAAGTTGTGGGCACTTTTTGCTGTCTTCATCGTCAGGGGAAAGTAGAGAAAAAGGCGGGCGTTTATACGTACAAAACTGATATCAACGTCCAAACGGGAGTTGGTTTTTTCGTAAGATAAAATCAGAACTTGTTGACTGAGGTCAGGGATATTAATCAGCTACATCAAGTGGATCAAACTGTGTAAGTCTTCTTTCTCGTCTAGTGATAGAGGCACAGTCAGTCTCCGAAACGTCGTGTTTCTGTACCCGAAACAAGGTGTCAGTCTTACTTATGGGATGACTGGAGCTGAATCCTATTTGAATAGGTATTAATTACCTCAGCTACACAAATTTTTCCCGCATTTTATGACAGCCGAAAAATTTATCATCTTTGTGCCATTGTTCCCTATCCTGTGTCAAATGAATCTTGCCCACACCTGCCCATCCTGTTTTTTTTAAGATTCTATTTAATATTATCCTTCGTTTTTCAAGGCTGTGCCTTTTAAGCTGTCTCTTGTTCAAGGCTTTCCCATCAAAGCCCTGTATACATTTCTCTTTTCTTGCATCCGTGTCACAAGTCCTGTCTGCCTCTTATTCCTTGATGTGATCAACATATTGATATTTTACGAGAAGGAAAAATAAGAAAGCTCCTGTCTGTGTAATTGTCTCCAACATACTCTGAATACCTTGAATTTAGATCCAAATATTCTCCTCAGCAGCATGTTCTGAAACGTCCTCAGTCTATGCTGCCCTCTTAACGTTCTCAATGTATTCGTCTGTTCAACAAGTGTTAAGTGCAGGGTTGAAATCAAGGGCGTGTATTATTTAAATTTCTGAAGATACGTTTCCATATAAAGTTACATTATATTATTATTATTATTATTATTATTATTATTACAGTATTAGCTTCATGGACAACTTTGTTAATATTTTACTAAATTCCAAGTACAGCCTTCGAAACCCGTGAGCCCCCTGAGGATATTTTGTCGTCAAAATAATCCGATGGTTGGGTTTGGTTGGCTGCCTTATAGTAAAATCGTTTTTCCTATGTAATACTGGTTTTCGCCTTTATGTCACTTTTGTTTAACCATGTGCCAATTATGTGATGGTGACCTGACAAATACATACTGCAGAAGCAGGGTAACACGTGACCTGGCTTTTTACGACATATCTTCTCTGCAATTAAATTTATTGGTTATGTCAGCAGGTTTGTATAAATTACCATTCAAAAGCCCTTATTTTGGGTAGGCATTCTTTAGGTGTAAGGATACTTTACTCATGTAATTCTGATTCTGTCGGGATAATGAAAGATATAAAACAAATTAACACATTCGCATATTTTGCCGGCTTCTCAAAGACGGTAGATTCGGATGAGGCTGTATTCAGGTCAGAAAAAAGAATGAAAATGAGTGATGTTTGTTTAAGGAGGCCGCTTGCTCCGTCATGTAAATCACCCCTCCGTCAACAATAATAACAATATGAGAAGGCATACAGAGGGGGGAGAGAGAGAGCGAGAATAAAAGTGACAACGTGTGAGAGTGGGGGGAGTGCACACAGGAGATAGCTGCTACGTAGGAAGGATACCCGTGCTGATTCTTTCCTTGACCCGACCGTAGCTTCATTGACCGCTGTATAATGTCGAAGCGATTTAGTCGTTGGTGAACAGACGTAGTCACTTTTACAAGAGTTCTTTTTGATAATTTTGGTATATTTAAACATTAATTTAAATTTTTATTAATATTTTGCGGAAAGAAAATGAAATAGCATGTCGAGGGTTCTTTTGATCCTCATAGTGCGTTGAGCCTACCCTTATACCCCTGTGGGCTCATTATTTACCCCCCCCCCCCCCTCCGAATGACAGATAAATAAGCAACATTGGCTGAATGATAACTGACTGAGGAAAACGGAAGTAATGTGAGAAAAACAAGTCGCAGTGTCACTTTGTCCAGCACAAATCCCACATAAACACATTGGTACAGTGTGAAACGGGCGACTAACCGCCTAAGATATAGCACGGCCATGTGCGTTACTGGAACACTGTAATCCGGATTAATGCAAAAGAAGCATCAAATACAATTTAATGTTTGAGGAAGTTCTTATTTTGGGACAAGAAAAGCAGATGAATCATTTTTACAGATTGATTCTTTTTTATAAATTTGTTTGTTTCAAGTATTTATGATAGAGGAATGCATTACTAGTGCGCCATATTTGTAACCTTTATTTTAAGGATGTAATACGGTAATAAATCGTACAGAGATAGTGTAATATTACATAAATCGAAAAGCATGTTTTGCATGTGACATAGAATTACGTGCACTTTCGCGTATCCATTATATAGACAGGTAGACAACCCTTATTACAAAGCGCCCTTTTTTATAGATTGAAAAAAGTGTATGATGTATTCATAACATTGTTCGGGTCACTTTTGTAGTCAAGAACAAAGGACGTCATTAGCATGACACGAATTTTGATATAACTTCCTCTTTTGTAACACCATAATATCAAACAAATTTCCTCTTGCTTTTATTATCAAATTTCGTAACAATGTATTCATATAATAAATGTGCGCGGAGCGTTGTTTAATTACTAAAACTATTTAAGGTTTCTTAGGTGATTATTGAATTATACTCGTTTGGTTCCAAGATTAATCCTTCGAAGTCCGAAAAAAGATAGAAGTGGAGTGTGGGTTAGGGAGAGAGAGACAAGATTTAGTGCAGAAAGAAGATGGGGCCCTGAAGTTTAAAATTCTTTAGAATGTTATTTAAAAATCAAGTTTCTGTGCCACTGGAAACCGCATCTCAAAGTTCAGTGTCCAGCCGTTTTAATTTTTATACTTTTCCTAATTTACGATAATCTCTATTCTGAGAAATCATATGAAAAGCCGTGCAAAGGGGCGAACAGGGCAATTAAGGGGACAAAGGGGGCACAAATTTTTAATGTTGAACATTGTTACCAACGTCTGTCTACAGAAATGCGTAATATTTATGTAGGCTAATATGTTTTTATTTTTCTTTCATTTACAGATTTTAAAAAAAGTTTTGACGGAAGCCGTGCATTTATCATTGTCCAAGAGGAACTACGATGTTGTAATTTAAGCCACAAAATAATTTACAATTTCAATTTTTGGAATTGATGACATTCGATATGTCCGGTAATTTCCCGGAATTTTATACAACGAGAAAGTTGAGCCGTTGATACACAAAAGGAAAGCTGCCTATCCAAAAGTGGAGACGGAACGGGCTGAAGTACTGTCCAAATTCGTGAAGGTAGCTATTTTAAATATTTATTTAAACACACACACACGCACACGCACGCACGCACGCACACACACACTGAAATTTTAGTACACAAATAAATAGGGCACATAAGTTTTTATGTTGGGCACACGTTAGATTAATATTCACGATCGGTTATAGTAACACTTTCCATGAATGTAATGAACACCAAAAATAAATATCCGGCTACAAGAATATTCTATTACGTATTTTCCTTAATATCTTGCGCCTCACAAGCGTTTTATGTCTTTTGTAAAACTAACCCTCTTTTTGTCGGAGTGTCTGAGATGTAGAAAGATATTGTCCCTGCCCACTCATTGTTACAGCTGGTTTTGAGTGTCTGGTTGCTATTTTAATTAAGAAAGAATTTAAACTGAAAACAGCACTGAAAGGTTTAATTAAGAGGGTGGAAGATTTTTAGGTTAGGTGACAAGAATTTGAGTCTGGAAGAATGTTTATTTCCATGTCATCATGATTAGCCCGGTTTCGAGACCATTACAGGCCTGTGCAGGCCCTGAGGGTTCCAGGAGGTTGAGGCTCCCAGCTCTTCCAGACAATCGGCAGGTGAAGGTGGTAAGGTTGTCAGCCGTACACACCGGCCGCGTTTACACCCCAGGAAATATTCCTCGTACTCATTTCTGTTAGAGGCTGAGTCGACCCCAGGGCCATAGTGGGGCCCGAGGGATTAAGTCAATGAAAAAACCACTGACCCCATGGGGAATAGAACTCGCGGTCTTCTGGCTTGTAGCTCATACAACAAATACCGTAAAATTATATTTCGGGCCAAGGCAGCTGGATTTTGAAAATTGCCACTGTCATGTATTTTTAACCTTTGCATACAAAGGCCTAGAATGAGCGGCCTTTGTATCCAGGTCCCCATGCGCCTCCTCCATACGGTTTTTAGATACCTTAGCATATTTTTGTATGTAAATCCATCGTAAGAAGAAGTTTTGATATGTAATTAAATTAAAACTTTCTGTGTAGATTTATTCTGTTATGTTGTGGTGTCCCAGTACAGCATATTGTGCTGATTGGAAATGTAGAACTGTTTGCATAGGGTTATAATTTGGACGTCACAATCATTAGATTTCTGATTATTATTCAAAAATTGTGGTTCATTTGTTGAGTCTGCCAATAAGTGAGGATATGCAGCATGCAATGGTAGGATAAAGGCAAATGGTAACTTTCTATACCACAGGGTTTAACACTAAGAAATCTACTTTCTGCTCCCTGATTGTATTTATCCCTATGTGCTTTGTATGGATCTTTGAAGAAACAGCTAATGTTTCCGTGTAGCTGATTGGTTTTTGTAATCGAGACATAAGTTGTTTACTGCGCGGTACGAGCTGAATATTTAAATGTAGTTTCAGTTAGTCTTAGTCTTTAAAGGGTTAATTCATGTCGTACAAAAATATGCGTAAGGGATTGGTTGTAGCATAACGAGGCACTATCGTGGCGTTTGCTTGGGGGTGGGGGGGGGCTAAGGAAAGTCATGAAAACCTCGATATAGCCAGTGGTCCGGCTGAAATTCGAACCCGCGAGCTCCCGAATAGTTTAAAGGGTCATAAGTATCTTATTATTATAGAAAATGCCACGTTTGACGTTGTCAGGTATGATAGGTAACTACAGGCTTTTCGGGGCAACGTTGTGTAGCAGCTTCCCAGAGTTCAGAGTATCACAGCCCGTATGGCCAGGGTATTAATATCTCAGGTACGTTTATGTCATATTCTGTACACCAAAATAGAGCAACAAAATATAAAGGGACAGACCACCTTCAGAAATTACTCACCTTTTAAGTAAACGACACTATCATTACCGTACTCACAAAAGCCCCCTCAATGGAACTCATCGTGAATCGTATAATCCAGTGTATGTTTTCCCATTTATTTCTGCAAGAGCCATTTTTTTTAGTGGTGAAGGCCCCCGCAGCAGACGCTACGGACGCACCGCAACCTTGAGGCTTATTGTGCAACCCTATGATGAAGAATGAAGATGATTATTATTTTTTGTCCCTTTCCTAGTAATGGAGCACCGGTGGAATGAAATTGACAGGGGAAAACCGAAGAACTCGGGGAAAAACCTGTCCCAGTGCCACTTTGTCCACCATAAATCCCACATGGACTGACCCGGGATCGAAACCGGGCCTCCGCGGTGGGAGGCCGGCGGCTAACCGCCTGAGCCATGGCACGGCCCGAGATCCATTTTAATATTAGCATTCCATCTACGCGTAGATCTTTTGAATCTTACCATTGAAATTTTTCGAAACTCATGACACGAAGGCAAAAAGTACAATAATTTAAGCATTTGAAGCGTAGTGCTATCTATACTCTAGGCTACTAGCCTTTTAACGTGAAAGACTTCGCATTTTGCCCCCAGTGTAGGCCTGTTTGTTAGATTCGAGGTTCTCACAGCAGTGTTGCTGAAGATTTGAGCCTTCTGGGACGTTACACCATCCAGATTAATAACTAGTCACCGACGTTTCGGCGAAGAATTTCCTTTTCTGTTTCACTCTGAATATGGAGGCGCTACGCTTCTCGGAAAGGTCGGTCAGTACTGACCAGTCGAAACAGCATAACATGTCACTAGATTGCATCGTATGTTTGTGCCTTTCGTATGGTTATCACAATAAACAATCTTTATGTCCGTATTAACCCTTTAAAGACGAAGTGTGTCTGTTTTATATAAGGACTCAGCGCGTACCGCGCTGTAAACACTCCACTTCGGTTATAAAAACCAGTCTCTTAATGTTTTATAAGGAAAAAGTTGCTGTTTGTTCTGAGATCCGTACAAAACACATAAACGCAATGTGGGCACCACGTAGAATTTTTTAATGTTAAACCTGGTGGTATGTAGAGTTACCGCTAGGCTTTAAAATGTTAATCAGTTTACCGGTTTAGATTGGTACTAGAGCAGCCGTAGGTTTTCTGTGCTTTAGGAACTTACTTTTATGCAAATTCTTAAGTGGCTTTTATAATTACATGGAAAATTACTTCTGTCATGTCTTGTCTCCCTCTCATCGGTTACCGTTTTCACATTTTTCATCTTATTCCGTTCTTTCCCAGTTAAAACATCAAGTTATGTTCACCTTTAGCTTCAGGTGGCTGTTTCGAACACAGTAGTGCCGCCGGTGGGCATGCGTGGCGGATTTATTGTGTGAAATGGGATGTAAGTTGCACGCTTTATCATATAAGGCGCACGTAGCCATAAACAGTCGCCTGTTACATAAATATTTGTTAATTTGGATGAATATGGGGCTTCAAAGATTTAATGTTTAGAGGGAGAGAATTAAGGTTTTTTCGTGATCGTTGAAATCGACAGTGTAACTACGTCACGCTATTTACTGCATGAGAGTAATTATAGTTTATGAGAAAAGGTGAGCATTACGGCACACTGTTACGTGATTAATGATTTCGCAGAAGAAAGGAGCTATTGCTGTCACTCTCAGGTAAAATTTGTGTCGATTGTACACAGCCCGTGAAATTCTCACGTGTAATTAATTACCATACAAATTTTACATATATTTAAAAGTAATAATCACCAACAAATGCACAGTGTGTATATTATCTTCACTGTAAAAACCTCCTACATGTTTTAACCCCGCTGGGTCATCCTCAGGGAGAACAGTTTCGTTACACTACGGCTTCACTTACACAGCTGAGTTAATACCCTGACCTCGCCTAGTTCAGGATCCCTCTCAACAGAGTGCGCGGTCAGCGGCACGTGCTCTCTCGGCTATATAATGCAGCCATAGTGTACAGAAACTGTTCTCCCTGAAGATGACCCCGCGGGGTTGGAACATGTAGGAGGTTCTTATAGTGAATATAATATACACACATTTGTTGCTGATTATTTTCTTTTATGTGATATAGTGCACGGATATGGAACATATTGAATTTCCATATATTATCGAAGTAAATGTAGACACATATATTCGTAGCGATCAAAGGCTTCTGGAAGGCAAATGATAATATTTTCTGACATTATTTATTGAAATAATCTTATATTACCAAACTTTTCTGTGACATTCTTGAATTTCTCGCCGAAAGTTTAATTAGAATCCTATATATTATGTGTCGTTTGAGAAATCAGGGGATAAATTTTGTAGTTCTCATCTCTAGGTACGGTTTCCACAGATAACACTTTACGTTGATCCGTTGTTATATGTCATAATTCTTGAGGTATACCTCGAATAAAGACTTAACCGGAGATGCACTGAGGGTAGTGTTTTCAGCAATGATCGGGATTCGGGTACCGACCGAAACATGGACATATCTCGTTGTCATATTCCGCCCCTTTCGTAACTATTGCCCGCTGTCTTTATAACTTCATAAGACGTAGGTGTAATAAACTAATTAACAATTACAAAAGCATATCACGTATGTATGGGGGTTCGCGGTGGCACAGTTGGCTGAGGCACTGCGCTGCAAACCGGCAGGTCGCGGGTTCGATTCCCGATGGTGTCAGTGGATTTTTTCATTGACATAACCCTTCCGGCCGCACTATGGCCCTGGGGTCGACTCAGCCTCTAACAGAAGTGAGTACCAGGAATATTTCCTGGGGGGTAAACGCGGCCGCTGCGTAGGGCTGACAACCTTACCACCTTCATGTGCCGACTGTCTAGAAATCTGGGAGCGTCGACCTCCTGGAACCCTAAGGGCCTGTCCAGGCCTGTAATGGGACTACTTTACCTTTTTATCACGTATGTATATGGCTAGTATTTAACCGCCACTGACGCAATAACGCTTGAAACATTGCGGACAATTCCTCAACTTACAGCATATTTGTTGTTCGGTTAGGGTATTTGTCATAATATTTAAAACCAATAAATATTTTTCTTTGCTTTTAGTGTTAGGGGTGTATTACGAAAGGCTCTTTAGACACCCACCTTTCCTCTCGCCGTATCTACAGACTTTGCTTTCAAAAACAAACACAAGGGTGTTTATACTTTCAGTCACCCAGAACACAATTTTGTTAATAATTTTTAAAACAAAGCTTTTAAATTTCCATTTTGGTTCTTATGTCGTAAAATGTGGAACATAAACCAACTCCATCAAGGCCCCTGCTTCTGCAAGGTATGAATCTGTTCCAAATGCCACCTTGTTATATTTATATCTGCCATCTGTTGTAATTGTCAATATCACTAGCATCACTTCTTTCCCTGAGAGTACGTAATGCTTGTTGTTTCGTAGTTATCAACCGACTGTATCGATGTTTTATTCGGTGTTGAAATAACTGATTGTATGTTGTAATTTTAATGTGTTATTAAATAATGACTATTGAATTAAGGTTTATATTGCTTCATAAGATATGGTCACGTAATTCGGCCATTGTTCGTGGTATTTCCGTGTTGAAATATGAGATATTTGGCGTTTTCACTTTGGTATCTTTGACGATTCAAGTCGTTTGTATTGCCATGTCGTGTCGACTGGTAAATATTTACCGACATTTCGAAGCAGGTGTGCACTCAGAAATTTTCGCTGGGGAAGGGGCCCACCCTGAGGCTATATATAATTTATGTTTGATTTTAAAAATTATGTTATAAAAAATCATGTAAGTACAACATAACACTGTTTGCAACTGCACTTATGTACATACGAATATAACTACATGTTTCATGACTCAATCACAGTGTCCTGTCTACTTGTTTTTTTTTAATTTTATTAATTTAGTTTTCAAAATTCTGATGTGCTAGTCATCAGCTGATTTCAGTGGCTGATTTCGGCTGAAGGGTAAATCATGTAAAACTTTTGATATCATAATATCTACGAAATCTGTGTTTTTTAAATTTCGGTTTTGGGGGGTTTCGGGGGGCTGCAGTCCGGCAGCCCCTCTCCCCGTTCTTGGTTGTGCCCCCGTTTTCGAGGATTGTAATGGCTTTATTAACTATTCTTGGACCGCGTGACCCTCAAGATGAAGGAATTACGATAATTTTAAACGACAGTAGATATTTACGTTTCGACACGACGTAGGGACACAAAAGATGTCATTAGTGCTCTGTCCACCTTGAGTCACTGCATTAGGAACAGGTGTACGTATCTCCCACCTTCTACCCACCTCACAGATCCATCTTCAAATCCTCAGCTTCGTTTGTCCTTTGCTGATGTGCGTGATATCTTTTAACGCCTCAGTGCCAGCCAGCCTCGGTACGCTGTACGAACACTTAATTCTATACAGGCTGCCAGTCTCGGTGTACCGTGCGGTCATGAATGTGTTTACGGGAATTATAAATTTAAAACCCTCCGTTGTGTGCAGTAGTTGGCATTTAAACCCCAGCTGCTGTGAAAGGTCAAATGTAGCTCATGTTTTCACAAAGTATACTGATCTAAGTGTCGTCATTTTCTCTAAAAATGCAGCATTGGGATAATGGTAACATAGTAATGAATGATATGATGTCAGTTTTGAAGAAATATTTACATCTGAAAGACATTTTGTCCGATTTAAAAATTAAATACTTAAACAATGACGTCGCTGCATTTCCAAGTATTCCATTCTGTATATAAGACACTGTGTCCGGATGGTTTAGTAACTGTGGTAATGGAATACAGACTCAACAACCGACAAGAGTCAGAGGACAGAATTGAGCAGGTCCAGACCTGATCTGGCATCCACCAACCTCCTGTTCAGTGTTTATCAGGGGCTTTTCCCGAGAGAAAATATCTGATGATATATTGCTTAATTAAGCAAAGACAAAAGTTGGGGGTATAGTAAGCCTAAACCCTCTCCTGTGTCTAGTGATCAGGTCAGTATATGAAACTTTACGTCCACTTCCCTGTACACCTGTATGGCCCGATGATTAATTAACCGCATGGAAATTTGGTCGAGATAAAGATACAAAGCACGAACTACGCAAAACACACCAGCTGTCGACTACAAAGCTCGTAGCTGACGTCAGTCTGTTGTAATAGTACGTGTATAAGTGTTTATTTTATTGGCTTACAGTGGATGTATCTTTAGGACTATCCTATCAGGTAGGCGAGTTGTAACGTAGGTGCAAAAATTACATGAACATCCGTAGCGTAAATTTTAAAGCGACTGCCATATCTGTCTCTTGGTTTCTTGTAGGTTCTAATGTGTAACTTGGTTGCAGAATGGAAGACACCTAGAAGCGACAACTACGCAAGGTAGGGAAAAACATGATTTATTAATACAGCTGAAACCGGTTATAACGACATCGGCTTATACGTTACCTCGTTTATAGCGCCAGATAGTCTGTGGTACGAATTAATTCCTCATTGTTAATCATAACATTGTACTCGGTTATAACGATAGTCGTATATAACGACACAAAATATTCAGTCCCTTTCGTGGCGTTATAACCGAGTTCGACTGTATATATGTTAAAAGAAGACGCTAGATGTGTTTTCTGTTATGTGACGTCCTGTAGTCTGGCAGTAGTGCACCCACGTTTTATCCTACTCTGATAAACGAAGCAGCAGGTACCTCTGAAACGTCAATTGTGTGACATTTGAAATAACTAAGAGAGAGGGCTATCGATGTGATGCAGTAAGCCGACGGTTATGTGGGGTACGTTTTTCAAGAATGGAAGTTATTATGGGACTCTTTAGCCAGAGTGTTCTAGAAGTGTTGTGTACCACACAAATTATTTTTAAGTTTCAGTCGTAAGTTCTGTGTACTCCTACAAGAGAGAAGGCTTTATCTAGTAGTAGAGGTGACTTAGAGGGGATACGAGTTTTGTCAGAAGTACTTAAAAATGTGCTTTTTGTCTCCAAGAAGACACTGGTTTCCATTATGCATACCGTTGTTTTTAATGGACTTTGGGATGAGGTTTTGTGTTTATGCTAAGAACCATCCGAATGCAGCCTGTAAATAAAAATCTCCCAGCCAGATTCAGAGACATAAGTGCAAAATCAGGTGGCAGACATCCTTACCTCTGATCTATAAAACGTATGCTTTGATATTAGTAAGCTCCACATTTCAGGACATTTCTTGAAAAACGTTGTAGTTTTTAAAATGGACAGGGAATCCCATACTAGTAATGACGCCGTATGTTTATAACCTCGTCAGGAAAGCTCAACAGTGGACTGTAGCCTAATCCAGTGGAATCAATCTGACACTCTGTACAGGACGTGACTCAACAATTTTTAACTTAAGAAATTAAAAATTCTCACTTCTTTATTCACCGTGACCGCTCCTTACCATGTTTATAGGAGCCCGCAACTTGTTCCTCATCTGAGGTAACATTCATTCCAAATTCTTGCATTAATTTTCTTCAAATTCTTTTTTAATATTATCCTTCAACACCACTTTCTCTTAAGTGGTCTCCTATCTTCTGTTTCTCTGACAAATATATATATATATATGTGTGTGTGTGTGTGTGCTAAGCCGATGTATTCCCAATTTTTAAGATAAATTTTAATATTATCAAACTTTACTCCCAGAAAGGCAATTGTCGTTCTGGTTATATAAAAAGAATTGTATATGCCTGTGCTGTTCCCTCAGGTACCTAATGTATCAACGATAGAATCGTGAAATATGATATGGGCGTGCGCTCTGAGATTATATAGGACTGTGTAGTCGGGTAAGCATGTAGTTTCGGAGTAAAATGTCTGAATATTCACTTATACCGTGAAGATGGAAACACTTTATCCGAACGAAATATCCATATCTGTAAGACTACACACAGAAGGGGCAACGCGGTGGCGCAGTTCGTTGAGGCACTGCGCTACAAGCCGGAAAGTCAGGGGTTCTATTCCCGATGGTGTCATTGGAATTTTTCATTGACGTAAGGCTTCCTGCCGCACTATGGCCCTGGGGTCGACTCAGCCTCTAAAAGAAATGGCGGGTAAAGGCGGCCGATGCTTAGGGCTGACAACCTTACTACCTTCATGTGCCGATTGTCTAAAAATCTGGGAGCCTCAACTTCCTGAAACCCAAAGGGCCTGTCCAGGCCTGTAATGGGATTGCTTTACACACAGAAGGCCACAATATAAGCGATTTGAGATTAATTTCGAATTATATGAAAAGATGTATTGTGTTCGTACGTGACCATAATGGATCTTGTTCAAAATAAGAATGTAGCAGGTACGCACGCACGCACACACACACGTGCTCAGTGCTTGCATATATCATACAGTTTATTCCTGTGATAATAATTCTGCGAAATTTTGAAGGGTAGTATTGAAATGTCAGGTCATGGAGATATATTTTAAAAATACAACCCATGCTGTTGAAGAGATTCATATAGAAGTAACAAAGTTTAATATCTTATCCAAGTTCTGATAACATTAGTCAGACGTACCACGCCTTCTTATGTCAAAACTTTGTATCCCGTTTTGAGGGCAATTTATTGAGGTAAAGTTTCTTTCCCTATTCGAAGCAATTTTGAAATAACAACTCAGTGTTGTGATGGGAAGGTGAAGAAACTATGGCAGATACAGATTTATCAAAATACGTAAACTTATTGTCTGTTGCTTCTACAAATGTCACTCCCGTGACAGTAAGTTTACAGTTTTGAATTTCTGACTCTGAGCTGTAAGATGAATAGCACATCGCAACAAAATAATTCGTAAGTTACTGATAACCGACTTAAATATTACTTTAAAAGTAATACTCCTCACCAAATGTAGTCCGGGTAATCAAATCGAGAAGAATGAGATGGGCGGGGCATGTGGCACGTTGGAGGAGGGGAGAGGTGCATACAGGATTTTGGTAGGGAGACCGAAGGGAAGGAGACCAATTGGGAGACCCAGGCATAGATGGGAAGATAATATCAAAAGGGATCTTAAAGAAGTGCGATGGGGGGCATGGACTGGATTGAGCTGGCTCAGGACAGGGACAGGTGGTGGGCTGTTGTCAATGCGGTAATGAATCTTCGGGTTCCACAAAATGTGGGGAATTTCTTGACTAGCTGAGGAACTGTTAGCTTTTCAAGAAGGACTCTGCTCCATGGAGTTACGGAGAGGCACAGCGAAAGTATTGTATCTGACAACTCGCCTACACTGAATATTCAGATTATTTCTAACGACTGCATGCAGAGTAACGCTCACAGATATTCCAATTTGCTGTAAGCCCGTGCCCACCAATTTTATTTCAAATAATTGCAGTTAATATTAAGCTTTTATTCAACACGTTTAAAGAAGTTGCTTCAGATATTTTCCTTTGGCTCCCAGACGCGTCACATCTAAGAAAACACTATCATTGCACGTGGAAGTTCTGTCAGATTTTCGTAAGTTAAACGAGCTTATGGGAAGTGACTAGAGACAGTTGTCGGATAAAATAATGTTCCCCTTTATTCTTTTCAATCTTCATGGACATGACGCTTTATTTTTATCTCGAGCAAAATGTACCATCAAATAAAAAAATATACGTTACTATTATTATACCGGGCGTGTTTTGTAAAGAAAATACTTTATCTCGGGCTTCCTGCCCTGTAGCTGTTGATGTAACAGCATATCAGTGGTACACGATAACTGACAAATTAAATTGTTAAAAGCTTGAAAGAAAAATATAATTCTAACTTATGTCAAAATGTTTAAAATTCCTGTTACAACGACCTTTGAAATGTTTGTCATTTAACACTAACAGTCTAGTAATATAAGTCTGGGCCTATTTAATATTACTGCGGTGTTGTGTGTTTGATACAATGCTACCAACTATTATTTTCTTACAGTACTTACAAACTCAGTTTATCCTAATATTGTCTGTGTGTTCATGTGTTAATGGTACCTCTCTTGTCAAATTCTGAACAGCAATATACCAGCAATATGAGATTATTAGCATATTCCTTCCTATGTAAAACAGGGGTGCACAAATTTTCCAAATATCTAGGAGTCACCTCCAAATTCTAGGCGCCAGAGGGGTGACATGAAGCAAGTCCCATACTGAGGGCCCACAAATATTGGTTGTCCGGGAGACCTGTCACCCCAAGTTTGTGCACGGTAATGTAACATTTTGACCTCTTTCTTAAAGGGAACTTTTTATTCTCACCTAACCAGTCTGGTATGGTCTGTTGTTGACTGTTCAAATTTTTCAGTATTATCACGGTGAGTCAAAATGTGTATTTTTGTAGGCAGAGTGTAATTGTTATTCCGAAATTGACTGAGTGCTTAGAGGCAAACGACACCAGAATTCCCCTCCTCCCCAAAAAAAGATATTAGTGGTGAGTGCTTGTAATAAATTTTATTGAGATGTTATAAGTGGCCCCAGAAATGTAACGACTTAGCCACTGCACGTATAAAGTAACATCGTGACGCGTTCGCGTAATCTTTTTACTTCTTAAGCTATCCCAAGAGCCTGCTCGAAGGGAGTCATTTTATGACAATTTAATGACGTCGGCAACAATATAAGCGCATTTAGTTCTTTATGTAAAGTGCCCGATACTTTTGCCCCATTTTAACCACATTAAAGTTTTCTCGCTAAATTTTCATGAAAGTCCCCAGTATCAAATTTCACATAAATCCGTCAAGTGGAAGCCACACTATTACATGAGGACAGACAGACGGACGGACATGACGGAGATAAATTTCGCTTTTCGCGAGTGTGCGAACGCGCTTAACAATCTGAAGATTGAACAATCTTCCTAATAAGCTGTCATTATGTGCAGTAGTTATAAAGAACGCGAGAGTTTACTGAGAATTCTAAGCATGAAATGCGATAACCAGGATTTATGCTGAACTTGCTTCGAACTTACGTGCATATTATTAAAGTCTCCAGTTATCTACAAGAATGGAGAATCGCTGTTCATAATGGAGGTCATTAGGGGTATTTCACAAAGGCAAAGGTTACGGAAGATACGATATGTTGACGTGAAGGAAGGTGATTACGTAAGAATCCGATGTTTCGCGACTTTGCATAATTTCAGGAAGCGCTATTACCCGCTGAAAGGGCTTTGGAAACTCGTGACCTTCCTATGTATCCGTTTTAATCTATAGTATGCCCTATTTTAGAGTCTTAACCAATTTAAGAGCCTAGGGCCGCTTAAATTTTGGAGCCAAAATAAGTTTTTCCTCGGCAGCCACCTAAATTGAAGTTCAGTTATTTTGTAATATGAGGAAGTATCGACTGGTAAATAGTTATCGATGTTTCGGGCGAGATTTATGCCTCCATCCTCAGGGTCTGAGTACCTTGACTGGAAATTCTAAATCATAAGAGGGCCACGGTTTTACAAATGATACACCACAGAACTGACGTTTTTTCATTCAGTTTACAGCGATAACGAAACAAGAAAAATTACGTAATTTCGGCTTTGTTTATAAAATGAACTCCTTACGTGGAAGTCACATCTGACCTCCATTTTGCTGTGACCTGGTATCTACGCGGAAACTGATGGACATTTTGTAATTAAGTATGCCATACGTCAATGCACATTACCTCACACTTCCGGCTATTGGCCTATTTACCAGTAATGAATACAATTATATGTAAAGTCATAAATATACTTGTTCATGCAAGTACGAAATGTAAATGAAATTTTGTAAACAACCAGAAATGTAATACCGTTGTTCGTTTTGTATTCGGCTCGTGCATGATAGGGTACACGCCTTGCAACGTCGTTAAGACAGTTAGCATTTCTTATTACAGTCTTGGCGATACACATAAAGGTGCAGGTCAAATAGGGTTTTGCTTTGAACTTCCGGTAAGGTTGATGCTAATACACGTGTTAATGTGCCAGTAGCCTCTAAACAATAAAGTGTGTGAGATAATTGTTTAAGAAGATTTTACAGCATTCAGAACATGAATAACATTTGAGAACGCGTACTGTATAGTAACGTAACATGCAGGCAATGCACTTATAAGGTGATATTGTGGCGCGTTCGCGTAACATTTATACCTCCTTGTCTATTTCACAGCCTGATACCGTTTCAGTCGAAGAGGGAGCATTTATGGCGATATAATGTCGCCGGTAACAATAAAACCTACTTAAGTCTTCATGTAAGGTGGCCGATATTTTTGTCAGATTTAAAAAAAAAAATTGGATTTTCTCGACGGATTTTCATAAACATCTCCAATATGAAATTTCACAGAAGTCCGCCCTGTGAGAAACGGTGCTGATACATGCGTACAGACGGACAGACAGGCGAACATTACGAAGATAATAAGCTTTTTACGCGACTATGCGAACGTGCCTAAAAAGCAAGAAGTTTGTCTTACGTGGTATTGTAGGCTGTAGCCTGTTATATCTCGACCAAACTTGACTCCGTCTTGGGTGCAACCCAGAAGAGAGCCGGAAATTTCTTCCGTAGTGTTTGTACCTACTTATGGTATCAAATCCCAGAAGGCCCTAATCTTAAGCATGGAGTTTGGTCCCATACCTTTTCTCTTTTTTATAAAATTTTTAATTGCTCTGTACTTTTCTGAATTTATCTGACTGTGAGATGGGAAGTTTGTCATAAATGGAATATGATGAAATGTGATCCTGGGAATTTTTTTTTTCCTGGATTTGAGAGCTGTAAAAAAAAAAAAGGTAAAGCAGTCCCATTACAGGCCTGGACAGGCCCTTAGGGTTCCAGGAGGTCGAGGCTCCCAGACTTCTAGACAATCGGCACTTGAAGGTGGTAAGGTTGTCAGCCCTACGCACCGGCCGCGTTTACCCCCCCAGGAAATATTCCTGGTACTCATTTCTGTTAGAGGCTGAGTCGACCCCAGGGCCATAGTGCGACTGACAGGATTATGCCAATAAAAAAAACCCACTGACACCATCGGGAATCGAACTCGCGACCTGCCGGTTTGTAGCGCAGTGCCTCAACCAACTGCGCCACCGCTGTATGAAATATAATTACGGGCAATGCAAAAAGGAAACTCAGTGGTTTGATTTTTTATCTCACATATCCATTTCTACACATGGAAAAGAATAAGTATTGGAAGTTTGAAGGTAATGTGTTTGTGTCTGTCTGATTTCTCATACCACAGTTGTTATCGCAACGACACACATATTTGATATATTTCATTCTCTGCATAGTCAGGCTCTTTTTAAAAAAATACTTGCCTGATATTGTATGCATATACTGTAGCCCTGTAAAAAAGATGGGGACCGCGGTGGTGCAGTTGGTTGAGGCACTGCGCTACAAACCGGAAGGTCGCGGGTTCGATTCCCGATTGTGTCACTGGAATTTTTTATTTAATCAATCCTTTCGGCTGCACTATGGCGCTGGGGTCGACTCAGCCGCTAACAGAAATTAGTACCAGGAATATTTCCTGGGGTGTAAATGCGGCTGGTGCCTAGGGCTGACAACCTTACCACCTTCAAGTGCCGATTGTCTAGAAATTTGGGAGCCTTAACCTCCTGGAACCTTAAGGTCCTGTCCAGGCCTGTAATGGGATTGCTTTATCTTGACCTTTACCTATAAAGAAGAGGAAGCGTTTTTCAATGTAAGGTCCCCTGAATAAAACAACCAGTAAGAACCGAATTCCTAACACTGCCATTTAACTACAAATGTATCATGCTTCATGGAATCATGCATAAAAATTTTATTTAAATGTGAATTTTAAGACTTGAGCGTGGATGGAATTAAAATGGGATTTTTAATGAATTCTCAGAAATTAATGTGAAATAAAATTAAATAGCTGAAGGTAATTTCCGATGGCCAGGCTTTCTGAATTCTTACTAATACAGACTGCTTTCTGTAATAAGACTTTTTATAACTGGTAAATATTTGTCAGCTGATTAATGCCTTCAGGAATTAAGTTGCCCTTCATTACATTGAAACTTTATACCACCTCAGGCTTCCATTAGAAAGACCAACCGAAACATATAAAATGCGCTGTACATGGCTGTTAATATAGGTGGTAAATAAAATTACCCCTATACTTCAGTAGTTTGGCCGATCCCAGTGGCCGCGCGGGATAAGGCGTCGGTCAGTGGCCGCGCGGTATAAGGCGTCGGTCAGTGGCCGAGCGCTTGCTGGGATCGTGGGTTCGAATCCCGCCGAGGGCATGGATATTTGTCTCTTGTACAGTGTTTGTGTTGTCAGGTAGTCTGTGCGACGGGCCGATCCCTCGTCCAGAGGATTCCTACCGACTGTGGTGTGTGAGTGTGATCAAGTGAAAATAAAAACCCTGTACACATACTGTGAGTAGGTAGAAGAAGTAAAATGACTACGGTACGATACGTAGATATATATTTAATTACTAAATAACCCTCAGTCTGTTAATTACTTTCATCTTCCTTTTTCTGCTGTTAGCAGGTTTCTTGAATTGAGGTAAATTCTTCGAAATCAGAGCCAGTCTGAAACTGTTACTCATTGTACACATCTAAGCAAAAACACGTAGGAAACACATTAACCTGAGAAAGAAACTAAATTTGTTTCATAGCCTGAATCCCAGTAATTATCGTCTGTGATTACTTTATTTAATTTCCATCATGAGTTTGGTCTTAGCTAATGTTTTATGCTTCATGTGATGTTATAGGTATAAAGTTTTGGGCTTTATTTCACTCCTAATCTCTTTATGATTAGATTCAACATGTATGTATTATATAACCCGATTGGAATTGCTGTTGTTGGCCCAAGACAGTGACTAGCTGCATATATGTAGCAGACCCAGCAGAGTTTATCTCAAAATGTTTTGTATTTTATTTTACGAATGCAACAGACGGAGGTTCCGTAAATTGACGTAATTTTGTAGGAGCGTTCACATATTCGGCTTAAAGCACCTGTTAGCCTCGTCATGTCCGTATCCCCGCATGTAACATCGTGACTCCCACTGGGCGAATTTCCATTGAATTTGATATTACGGAATTCAATAAAAAATCTGTGGAGAAACTCCAAATTTGAGATCGGACAAAAATATCGGGCACTTTACATGATAAACCTGAGTAAGTTTTGTTGTTGACGGAGACATGAAGTCACCATGAAAGCATTGTTATGCAACACTGAGTATTCCTATATAATTGGTATCTACCTCAACAATGCACACAAAACGCAGTGTTGCTTTTTAATTACAACAATGGTTACGCGAAAGCACCACGTTGTCTCTTTATTGTACATTGCATATCCTGTTCTAATGAAAAAAACGATGGAATTGTTAAGCATATAATCTTAATGTAATGGCTTTAAACAGACAATTATTTTCGTTCTTTCGGATGTTAAAATTTTTCCTTTGTAAGCTATGAAGACGAGTTAGCAGTCAAGGTAAAACTACCCCGAAAAAGAAGGCGAAAAAATTCACTGAAACGTATGACACTCATCTACTAAATTACATGACGTCATACCCCAGGAGAACGTACTCTTGATTAGGAACTTTGATGAATCTTGACAATTTAGTCGCCTGTATTCTACACTGAAGTACTGACCTGAAAACAAAGTGGGCATTAATTAAATCCATACAGCGTGTGACGCCCTGCGCCATGACTGTCGATTCGCGCAGACATTCAGCTCACGGCGCGCATCTTGAAGGGGAGACAAAGGAAAAGCTGAAATAAAGAGGTGCAATAGATAACGGAAAGTTGCTCGGAGTAGAGGAAGAAAGCAGAAGGTTCAGAAGTTAAGACGAATGTTCTCCTAACTGTTCTACATTTGTCCAGGCACATGCCTTGAATTATAAATGACCTTTCGAACTGGGAGTTTGTGTCCACCAGAATTCGCTTTTCGATATTTCCACTTTAGATCTACGAAACTTTGTAGACGTTAAAGAAATTGCACCTTATCTTATCAAGAATTTATTTCTGTTTATATCCGTGGATTCTTCCTACAACATTTCTGTTGACGGTGGTTGTTTTGCAACTTTATTTCACTCTAGTTCACCTACTGATACTATTAAAAGAGATCTTTTACTAACATGTCATGCTGTCCCAATGTAAATGTTTCATCTTCAAGCGCATTTTTATTATTTGCTTTCTCCAAAATTGCGAAAAGTGACTGTTGGTTTCGTCATGTTTCTCCGTCCGTCCGCCCGCCCGCATGGAACAACTCGTCTTCCACTGAACGGATCTCCATGAAATTTGGTATTTCAGTATTTTTCGAAAATCTGTCAAGAAAATTCAAGTTTCATTAAAATCTGACAAGAATAACGGGTACTTTACGTGAAGGCCTATGTACATTTATGATAGTATCTGACTGAATTCTTCTTAGAATGAGAAATATTTCGGACAAAAGTTGTAGATAAAATCAAAATACACATTTTTTGTTCAATAACTTTTTTTCCGAAAATCGTGGCGTTTGTGACATAATGTGGAAAAATATGGTATAGCCACGCAGGCCACAGATGTCAATATAATGTGGCGCATCCGCTTTGCGTGCTGGATAAATAAGGTTACAGGCACACACTCAGAATATGTAATACTTATTGCTTTCCCACTGCAACAATGCCTACACAAACGGGCGTCAGTGCTATGTTATACGTACGGTGCGTCTCTTGTTAAATTTAAATATCGTAACAACCTAGGAACTTCATAACCTCTTGAAATTTACCTATTTCATGTCCATCTTGGAGCCGGGATAGTGTAATCAAGGTTGTAACGAGGCTACGAGCTGGAAGATCTGAATTTCGCATCTAGACACGGTAGAGAAATGGCATCAAGTTAATTCAGTTGACAAGTTCTTTCGACAAGGCGAATTCAGTTCGCAAATTCTTGACAAATATCTGTTTTTTTTAAATTATCCTCTCATCTCAGCATAGACCTTTAAAGCGACCTCTTTCTTCCAAACATGTCAACAAACGTTTTTTTTGCATTTATTTTACAGGAAAATATAAATTTTATTTTAAACAATTCCAGTAACTTTTAATATGAATAAATGTTTGTATGTTTTTTTTTGTCTCACATTTTGGCAGAAGCGCAGTAACAGGCTCATTAAAAGTTAAAAATTTGCTGCAAATTTTGAAAACCTAATTTACTAATTTAGTGAAGTTTCACAAACTTTACACATAACTCGTTTAAATCTGCTAGCGTTATAAAAAAAACTTGTCTCTCTCTCTCATTAACGAGACAGTTTTGTTAAAGATAAACAAGTTTACAGACGCGTGTATATGTTTGTGTGCGTTTGAGTGTGTTTTATTTGTGTTACAAAGAGAGGGACAAGTGACACCAACACGATAAGAAGCATCACTCTTCGTTCCCAAAATTCAGTTTCTCATAAACACCCCTCAAATATACCGACAGAGCCCCTGTAAACATGACAATTTCGTATGAGATCTGCGCTTGTCTGGGATTTTACGCAGCGTATAATAGTAATTCCGTACCGACGTTTCGGGACAACCTATCGGTTCCATCTTCGCGCAAATTTCATTTACATCGCGGCGGAAGCCTGAAATCAGTTTGAACTAGAAGTCATGTACACGCGGGAACACGTCCTATACGTGTCACGAATAACAATTTCCTATTCCCCTTTAAATGTTTCTTACTTAGCTAAATGGAGAGCTGCTCAGGAAAATGCCAGAGAATTATTGTGTCTTTTTGCGATCGCTTCCAGGAATAAGCGCAGGCAGTGTGCAGCACTGTTAGTGAATGTCATTATGTGATGGCCTTAGCAGCATGTGCTGTAATTCAATCACATCTCCCTGCGTCCCGATTTAACCTACCACTTCCTCATTATCGCAACAAACAACGCAGCGTTAAATGTGCCTCCTCTTTGAATTTTTATAAATCCGGAAGGACCAAAATTCTTGATTTTCTTAATGTTCCTTGGGTGAATTATCTTGTTAGTATCAAGCGTTGAAATTTTCACAGAAAATTTTGATTAACGACATTATCCTTAAAACTGGAAAAATTTGTGTTTTGTATAAATACGCAGTACTTTTCTGCCCACAAAAGATAATAGAGTGCTTCACATTACATGTTTTGGGGCGATGCATCCGCCAACACCAATTGTTCCTCAGTGCACAGCCCCTGTGATATTTTCTTTAAAAATTTGCTAACTTCAATAACGTGAAAAGCAGCTGAGAAACACTTTTATACTAACATCTTACGTTTTTAGGGGCGTTCGAAAAACTGCGAAAAACGAATATTAGTTGCGTCATGTCTGTCTGTCTCCGTCTGTCCTTCCGTCCGCATGGAACAATTCAGCTCCTATTGGACGGATTCTCATGAAATTTCATATTTGAATATTTTTCGAAAATGTGTTGGGAAAATTCAAGTTTCATTAAAATCTGACAAGAAAAACGGATACTTTACGCGAAGAATTATGTACATTTATGACAATATCTCGCTGAATTCTTCTTAGAATGAGAAGTGTTTGCGACAAACATTGTAGAGAAAATCAAAACACACATTTTATGTCAAGTAATTTTTTTTCTGAAAATTTGCCATTTGTGAGATGATGTGAAACATATGGTACATACAACCAGACAGGCAACTGATGACAATATAATACGGCACATGCGCATTGCATTATGTATAAATAATGCTACAGAGACACTCAGAATGTGTAATAGTTATTGCTTTTCAGTGGCAACAGTGGTTACGCGAACGCACTTCGATGCTGTATTTATACGTACATTGCTTGTCTTGTTGCATTATACATTTATTATAACTAGATTGAACTAGACTGAATAACAAGACGCATTAACTGGCGCCGCTACGTGACGATACGCTATAGATAATTATTTTTAGCAAAGTTGAACAGTGCTGTACCAACTGAAGCATACATTTCACTGCGCTTTATTGATATCACCTTCTGCTCCTATTTGTAAGTAGTGCAAAATCCATTACCATACGTGGAATCTAGCTCTGCTGTTCCAGTCTACGTTCAGTTACATTACTGACTGGGCTGTCCCAGTCTGTGCTGTGCATTATGGGGAAGCAATGCTTACCGAGGGCCCATATTGTTTGTGATCGTAACGTCTGAAATTCTTACAGAGCCTTTCCATTATTTTCGTTGTTTTACTTATCCATTTACTAAAGTGTGTACATGGGCCATCATCGGATTGAAATGAAATTTTATACGAGTATGTTGGGAAATGAGAAGCCAGGTTTTCTAAAAACAGTGGCCTGATTCATGCCTCAAGGATTGCAATGCATTTATAAGTCAGGGAGATAAAACATTATCCAATCCTGCATTGTTTATTGCTTTAAGCATAAAAACCGGGTGAAAATGCAGTAGTGGATCAGAGAACGAAAAATAAAAAAGAAAATTTACATCTATTGGTTTTTGGAAATAAAGTGATCAGTGACATTTTCAGCACGGTTTACAGCTTTCTGTAATGTGATATGTAGTCTGGTGTAGAAGTGTATTACTGAGTAGAAACGTATAATACAGCACTGAGATAAGTTTATGCTTGTAGCTTGTTATATACTGATGCAGAAAAAATGTTCTATCAATTTCCAGTGCCATTTCTTTTCCTCAAGGTCCTTCAATAGCTGCTTACGTCTTTTTCCACGTATTCCCGTCACTTCTATCATCCCTCTGTCTTTCCTTCAATAACATGTTTTACAAGGCAGTTCCTAAGCAAGATGTGACCAATCCATTTGCACTTCCTTCTTTTTATTTTATGTAGAATATTCCTCTCTTCCGTGACTCTATGTAATACGTACTCTTATTTTCTCACACGATCGGTCCCACTCATCTTCTCCATCCTTCTCCAGCATCACATTTCAAAACTTTCCAGGTACTTCTCATCTACTTCACGAAGTGTCCAAGTTTCAGCACCATACAAAGTTGTCCTCCAAATGTAGCACTTTACTAGTTCCTTCCAGTTTGCCGGTGAAAAGAGCCCTCTTCTTGTAGAACGCTGCTTTTGCTATGACAATCCTGTATTTAATTTTACGTGTACAGCTTGCATAATTTGTTATCGTGCTACCCAAATAGTTGAAATATTCCACATCTTCCAATTATTTTTGATATACCATAATCTGTATTGCAGATGCCTGCCTTTAGATTCTCATTACCTTAATTTATTAATTCGTATCAGTTTTAAATTTCGTATTGTACCATAACAATAGTAGGTAGCTTTAAAATTCCTTCGAGGAAATAGTACTCGATTTTACTGTTGTGTGACGTGGGTCGCAGAAATTTAAGTGTATTACAGGACTTAATTATGACTGGGCCGTGCCATGCCTCAGGCGGTTAGCCCCCGGCCTCCCACCGCGGAGGCCCGGGTTCGATCCCGGGTCAGTCAATGTGGGATTTGTGGTAGACAAAGTGGCACTGGGACAGGTTTTTCTCTGTCAATTTCATTCCACCGGTACTCAATTACTAGGAAAAGGATAAAAAATCATCATCGTCATCTTCATCACAGGGTTGCACAAGAAGCTTCAAGGCTGCGGTGCGTCCGTAGCTTCTGCTGCGGGGCCCTTCACCACTAAAAAATTATGACTGTGTGGAGCCTAACATTTCGACTGAAATAAAACCTGCTTACTGTACATTAACCTTTTAAAGCCTAGCGGTAACTTTACGTACCACCAGGTTTAACATTAAAAAATTCTACGTGGTGCCCACATTGCCTTTATGTGTTTTGTACGGATCTCAGAACAAACAGTAACTTCTGCCTTATAAGACATTAAGAGNACACACACACACACACACACACACACCTGTCGTATGTGACATATGTATACACACACCTGTCATATGTGTGTGTGTGTGTATATATATACATACACCTGTCATATGTGTGTGTATATATATACACACACACATCTGTCATATATGACATATGTATACACACACCTGTCATATGTGTGTGTGTATATATATGTGTATATATATACATACACCTGTCATACGTGTGTGTATATATATACACACACACCTGTCACATATGACATATGTATACACACACCTGTCATATGTGTGTATATATATGTGTATATATATACATACACCTGTCATATGTGTGTGTGTATATATATGTGTATATATATACATACACCTGTCATATGTGTGTATATATATATACACACACACATCTGTCATATATGACATATATATACACACACCTGTCATATGTGTGTGTGTGTGTATATACACACACATCGCCGACGGAACAGCAACTTCTCGTAACGCACCGATACACAATTTTAGAGGAGACGGAAAAAACTTGACAGATCCTTAATAGACCAACACTTAAGAAAGTTATGTATTTACGAAAATATAAGAACAAGTAATTTTTTGTGGACACAACATTTTGACAGAAGGCGTGTTTGTAACCCAACTGTCTAGTGATGTGGGGATCACAGACGAATTGTGTGGGTTACGACAAACTGCCGTTTTATAAGCGATATATATATATGTATTTGCCTATATCCGATTATACATTTTAAATATTTTATTTCTCTTGTAACACAAATATTGAGTTTATTTTTCAAATAAGTTAAATAAATATAAATAAATACACAGTTTCTTAAGTATGACACATCAGTACCATGAATGAAGCAAAATGAATTTCTTCAATCATCAGAAAACCCGTTCACATACACAAAAAATAAATTACCCGGATTATTATCCTTTACCAGAATTTCCTCCCATACATTTATATTTTTCTGAAATAATTTATTCCAGATATATTTAACTTGGGACAGTTTTCAAAATTACACTGATTTTGTTGCACATTATCCATTTCTATAGGTAAAAGTAAGTGTTCCATTTTGATACCAGATATATATAGGGTCATGAGCGCCAAACGAGAGCTGAAGCTGTCAGTTTTTATTCTTGGGGGGGGGGGACGGAATCCTTTCTTACTACGGCTAAAAAACAGGCTATTGTATCAACCCCGGATGATAGATGAGAAAGGAGTAATGTTGGAATAATGTAACCTCATGACTGATGGGTCTATCGCACCAATCAAAGACGCTGATACGTGAGCGTTGTATATTGTTTGAATGGCGACTGAAAAGTACATGGGAAAGAAAATTTGATGTTCCCTTTCCACTTTGTCCTTTACAAATCCCACGTGGACTGACCTGGGATTGAAACGGATCTCTGCTGTGTAATGTCAGCCTCTGACTACATGTCAATATATGTTGTGTGTTTAAAGCGAAACACTGTAGTGCCTTTGTAAACCGTGCAGTGCTGTTTAGTGGTGGTTGTATTTGATACCGAGAGGTGTCGCTAATAACTCTAGGAAAAAAAAATCTAGGGGTACACAAGGCATTCGCCTAGAGATTGTAGTCAAGTAATCTACCTAAACGTCGTGTTTAATAAATATGCAATGGACAGTGTTCAACATTATAAAGTGAATCAATAATTGGCACAAACCTACTTTTGAATATACATTTGACACGAAACTACAATGCAATACGAGGGTTAGTCATAAAATAAGTTTACGTGACGCATAAAGTAAAGAACTTACAGTGAGTGAGATTATGTCAATGGAATTAATTCATCTGTTTCCAGCACTGAAGCAAAATTGTGGTGGCTACAAATTTAAAGAGGACCGCTGGGCGGAAAAAAGTTGTGACACGATGGCTGATAACACAGGAAACAGCCTGACATCAACAGGGAACAGAGAAGCTCGTCCAACCATGTGTGTCACTAATGGCGCAGACTACGCTGAAATTCAGTGGGATAGCAGCACAATTAAGTGTGTACTGTTCTCTTTAGAAATGAAATTAATAAATAGAACCATCCACCACAACTAAACTTTTTTTGCGTTTATTTAATATTTAATACTACATGTTTCGGCTACGTGACTATCATCAGGCATTACAAATAAAGAAACACTTCGAGGCACTTAAGCTTCCTAAAAGTGTTGTTTTCTGTTTGTACTACATGATGATGGCCATGCAGGCCGAAACATGTAGCATTAAATAGTAAATGACAGGAAAAAAATGAGTTGTGGATGGTTCTGCTCCTTAATTTATATATATATATGTGTTCGTATATATGTATATATATCACAAGGGTATGTATATATATATATATCACAACGGGATGTAAAATCTAAAGTTCTCTTTAGAGTTAAAGTTAAAAAACCCGAAATACAAACACTGTAAAATTATTTTCTGACCGACTTTCGTACAGTGACAAATAGTACGTAATATATAGTTAGATACTTACAGACCTACAGTTGTGTGATACTGCAGTCCTCTTCATGGAGTTTTACCTGTGCAGGTCTTTCAGTGTACCTGAATCATACTTCCTGTAAGGTGGCTGAGCCTTGGTTGATATATCGCTGACAAGCCTGTTAAGCGATAAACTGCCCCCGCCTCCAGTATACTACACCCGCCAAATAAACCTTATTATAATTTAGGAAGCGGTAAAAATAATTTGGTTCTTTGAGCAAAATAGTGTTTCTGATTTGGGATGTGACTTGAGCAGGTGGCCTCACTCCGTTCTGACAGTGCATGCCGGGTACAGCTTCAGACAGTCTTTCTGGTCTTGACCGTCCCTGGCTGCTTGAACATATCGATGGAATCGGACCGACGCCGAGTTGGGGACGGCCGGTTTCACCAGTTCGTGAGCATCCCTACAACAGCAAAGCGTGGGGGAGTTACACACAGGCAGGTTCCTAGTTTATGAGACCAGGCTATAGAAAAACAAGTTAGTGTCATATCATACAGAGGGCCCAGTACCACTAACAAGTATAGCAGAATTAATTCCATAAAGTTTCCAGCTTCAGACTCAAGTAACGTTAGCGAGTCTATGCAGATGTGTCACAAATCAGGGGAGTGCGCGAAATGATGTGCGCGTAGGTCAGTACGTTTCTGTAGTCAGAGCGGTGGAGGTGCTAGTATTTGTCTGCTTACGTAGCAGCTGCAATCATGCGACTGAGGTAGGAGGGCCGTAAGGTTTGTGAGACTCGCACTGAAGGTTGTCATGCAAAATGACGGGGACTTTTTGGACGTGATCATGCTATAACTCAACTTCCAAGCGCGCAACAATTAAAGCAAATAGTCCAACATTGTCCAAGACCCTTGTCCAACGCGTTTTACCCTGCGTATTTTAGACTCTACCCGATTGAAAATGGTATCAGGTGGGAGGGGAATTTAACGAACGCTAAAATTTTAAATGCACCTAGATAAACGCGGACGATTACTCAAGCGCTGTGGAAGCTGACACCATCAGCTACCCAAGCACTGGGTAAATGTTTAATGGTCAAAGACGTAAGCGGCTCCGCGTACCTAACATTATTTTCCACGTAAGAAGTTTGCACAACGAGGTTTTGCCCAAAACGCCTTGAACGTTACCCCCTAAACCCCACGTTGGACGAAGGATCTCTGTACAAATGTTAGCTCTAACTCCACGTCACGACGTGCAAAATAGTAGAAACTTAACCAAAGTTTTAGAGAATCTTTCTGCCCCCTTCTTCAGGGCAGAGGATTCATAGTCTTATATTACGCAAGCAAATAATTAAACAAACAAGTTCATAATCAGCTGTCTACGTCTTTGAAACGGACAGAAAACACTTGGTTATGGCCGCACAGTGCTTCCGCTTTTACTAGCCTCTTCGCTGCTTCCACAGCAATTATCGATGACATGCTCAGGAATGGTAACGTCCCGAAAGATTTCAACCTTTAATCTAAGCTTTAATATTAGAGAAGTAACTGGCTATAAAACCAGTCGCTCTTTATTGCCGCCCGGTCTGATTATAATTCGTTCGATAGCCGTTAACCTGGCCGCCTTACGTAATGCTGGTAAGCTGGTCCTGTTTACCGTAACCCGAATCACGTCCATGTTGTTCGTAATCCGCAGAGGCAAACAGAATGTTTGTAAAGACTAAAGTGGATTGACTGCTGTTTCAAAGATAACGGTACGACGCCGCCTGTCTGTTCTGCTACGTCCGCGTAAGGAACACGTTACATATGAATCTGGGTTGCTGGGTTTCTAGTGTGAACTGAGTATAGGTGTGTCTTACATGTGTTAACATCCTACATGCAGACCTAATCCGGTGCAAAAGCGATTTGTTTTCCGGCACTGAAACAAATTCTTTAGGGAAAAGGGCTTAAAGATGATAAAGATATGGAAAGAGTTCCCTGGCACGTTGGGCGTAGACAGGGTAGGGCGAGTGGGTGTGGCTGCCCAGGGGCAGCAGAGTCCGTGGGGGTGGCAAAATTTATATTTGAAATGGAAAAATAGAATTTAATTTTCTACCCTAAATACATTTTAAATTATTGAGACAAATAAAATAAAATTAAATAAATAACTATGATTTGTTTAAAGTTTGTAATTTCTGTCAGGGGTGGCTATTGTTATTGCTTGCCTCGGGCGTCAAAAATCCTAGCTACGCTACTGATGATAATATACGACACGTACTGGTGAGAACAGAGAATAGAAAAGGTCGTGCCACGATACGAAAATATCTCTAATCTGGAGAGGGCTACGTGGAAATGCAGTGGGGTTGTAGTGCGATTGTATATGAAGGGTTCTTACCACATATGAAAATTATGAACCTAATATAGGCCTATATGTGTTTTAAAATTATTTTATAATCGGTCTTCCTGCAGGGAAAAGGCACGGTAGTGCATTCTGGTGAAGGCGCTGTCATTCGCAAATAAACGTGATTGTAAATCAGAAACAAGGCACAGTGAATGCGCAGCGCTGCTTGGGTATTCTGGACAGTTTCTTCTTGTCCCGTGTCTCTTACTCGGACAGTTATGACGAATTATACTACATGCAAGATGAAGCACCACCACACTTCGTACTTCCTTTTCGTGCGTGGTTTCGACAATTTTTTTTTGCGCGGTGGATTGGGCGTCGAGGACCAACAGAATGGTACCCACGAAGACTTAGAACCTAGTCGAAGTGATTTTAATGGGGTTGGGCCAAATAGAAAGTCTATTGAGCAAAACCAAAAACACTTGACAAACTGGCACAATAATTTAGAAACATTTTGCCGCTTGATTTCTGTATTTTCCGAGTTGCAGAAATATGTGCAAAATGCTGGGTTCTTTATTATAATCGGACACTAAATAGTGGTGTGTGGGCTTTAAAATGGCGCAAAAAGTTTAGCAATATAGCAGTCCGTCTAGGAGATACAGTTATTTAACTTCGCGTATTTACTTTGCAGTCACCCTGTAGATATCAGTTACAGTAGCCAACGCGAATCTGGGAACTTGATCTTCACTGCTTGTTGTTTGAGGCACTGTAAATTACTGCCTTATATAGTAGCATGGGGCAAGATACACTGTCCCTTATTTTCACTGGTTAAAGTAAACCCTTTCGTACACTTGCAGATCTGGCACTAATCGACCGCCATTCTCCCCCTCCCCTAACGCTCACCTACAGCCCCTTGCTACGTGGCCAAGCTCGCATATTCTTGCAGCCTACTATGCATGAGTTATATTCTGGGTGCTCGGATGAGGCCTGGTTTAATTGGGTGTGGATTACTAAAGTTGACTCTGTTTAAAATGAATTATACACTAGAATATAACCATGTAAGCATATACTGAGTAATTAATATACAGGGTGTTCATTATATGAAGCTGCGTAAGTCAAACGTAAGACCTGAACTAATCTAGAAAGCTCACTTTTTACAAGCACGTTCTTAGCGTCATAATTTGAACATTCTGTATTCGATTCTTTACACTGATACTAATTCTGTCCCATAAAATTGCTTAGATGAAGGAATAAATCATGACATAAGAAGACTATTGTCTTCTTGGATATGACCTTATGTAGTCTGGTAGGTTGCTCCGAAACGTCAGGAAATCTCTACGAAACCGCACGGCGTCACATCCCAGAAAACTAATCTTTTTACTCAGCGGCTTGATAACCCGAAATCGCCCACAGTGTGTAACAATGCCTTTAAAAATATTGCGAAATTAATAATTTAGGGAAGAGCAAGTTGTATTTACCGTCACGTTGTAGGTAGTGTACGAGTAACTGGAGTGTGCCTACACGTCGCTCGTATTCAGTGCATAATCATCAATCGTCTCACGTTTCCTCAAGCAGTGAAAAATCTGACATGAATGAAAACCTGTCGTTTTGTGGTGACGAAAGTCTGTGACTCATTATTCAAAGAAAATTTAGATATCAGCGTACACGTAACTATAGTCCCCCCCCCCCCCGCATGTCTCGACAGCCCCTAGTGGGCCAGGGCCTTCTCATTATCGAGGCTTCACGATCACTCAGACACACCACACTCGCTAGGACTCCTCTGGACAAGTGATCGGTCCGACTCGGAGACCTCTACCTGACAACACGCAACACTCACAAGAGACAGACATCCGTGCCTCAGACGGGATTCGAACCTGCAATCCCAGCAAGTGAGCGGCGGCAGACCAACGCCTTAGACCGCGCGGCCACTGGGATCGGCATTTGACAATACAGCGCTAAGGATAAAACGCTCATAGGGACTTAAGAAGTGGGGGGCAAAGGAAACGCTAACAAAATTGATAATTTGTACCCGTGATCGTCATATATCATGTGCGTTGTAAGGTAAAGACGTACACAGAGTAGACTAGACATGTAGCATGTTTGGAAGAAACAAGAATGTACAGCTTGATGTTCACAGTGCGGTAAGTTGCGGCTATTCGAATGTGACGCCCATGCTGTCGCTTACTTGAATGACTGATTGATTGATTGATTGATTAGCTTACTGAGACAGACAGACTGACTGATATATGGGTATATATGTACATAGGCAGGTCGGTATGTCCTACCAACGTCTCGGAGTAACATGCTGCCTCCATCTTCATGGTGCATGATTTTACCCTGAAGATGGAGGCAGCATGTTGCTCTGAAATTTTGGTACTTACCTACAAATTTATTCCGCTTTACAACCCACAAATAGAGTGAGCATAATAAGAAATATATGAAAAACGACAGTTATATCGAGACTGACGCAAATTAAATTCACCCCTTAAAGTCTTTAATATGCGGCGCTGAATGTCCAAATGTAAACAATCGAGACTAAACAGTTCCACAAGCGACACATGCAGAATACAGACAGCGCGCTCTGTGTGTCTTTCTCAACGCCAGCAACCTGACGCGGCCTGACCCCCTGTTGTCAGTCCTCACACAATCTGCTTCATTAGCATTCTGAAGACGAGGAAGTCTTGAATGCTGTTGGAACGTACCCAGTTGAGAAACTGCCTCTCAACTTGGAGACGCAAGACGGTTTCACGCCATCTTGCTCAGTTTGGTGTTAAGCAAGTTCAAAATAAGTACAATAAACTCCACCTAAAACTGAAGTTATCTAACCCCCCAAAAAATCTATTTCTTTGGAAACGTGTTTGCATTGTACAGTACCGAATAAGGCTAACGTTAAAGACGTCTGTGAAGCGGAAAATTGAAAACTTGTAAAACGAAAATTTGTCTATTTTACTGTTTTGTGATTTATAAGTAATAGATCAGAAGTACGTGGGCAGTGTTGAAATATGGTGCTGGAGAAGGATTGTGAAGATCAGTTGGGCGGATCGTGTGAAAATGAAGTAATACACAGGGTCAAGGAGGAGGGGAACATCCTACATACAATAAAAAGAAGGAAGGCTAACTGGATTGGTCTCGTCTTGCATAGAAACTGCCTTCTAGAACACGTGATTTAAGGGAAGATGGAGGGAAGGATAGAAATGAAGGGAAGACGACGAAGAAGACGTAAGCAGCTACTAGATGACCCTAAGGAAAAGAGACGGCACTGGAAATTGAAAGAGGAAGCACTAGATCTCACTGTGTGGAGAACTCGCTTTGGAAGAGGCTATGGACCTGTCGTAAGGGAGACTACGGCGTTAATGTTGTATATTTTCTAAGCAAGTTTGATGCGTACTGTAGCTTTTGGGCAATGTCGAAGGAGGCACATTCCTGCCACAAACCGAGAAAAGTTAAGCACGCTTCAAGAATGCATGGAGCCTTACGTCACTGGTTGATGCTCCCTTATTAAGAGCGAAGTCCTGCATCTGTCTTTTACTTTATTACAAGCGATGCAAAGTCCTTCGGTGATAAAATAATAAAATAAAAAATGCCCATATCTATGAAAGAAGGTTTTCGGGTCCGTATACTGTATACGTATATTTATCAGAAATGAGTACCAGGAATATTTGTTGGGAAGTAAAGGCGTCCGGTGCGCAGGGCTGACAACCTTATCACCTTCATGTGCCGATTGTCTAGAAATCTGGGAGCCTCGACCTACTGGAAACCTCAGGGTCTGTCCAGGCCTGTACAGGGATTGCTTTGCCTTTACCTTTAACGTACGTATTTATGAAATATTTAAGGTACACATACATGGGACTATTACAGGCCGAGGTAGCTCAGTCAGTGTAGTGACTAGGCTACAGTTTCTACTTCAGAGTAAGAGAACAGAGACTTTCCTTTTGTCCAAATCGTCCACACCGTCTCTGGGACCCACCCACCTTCCTGTTCAATGTACACAGTGGTTTTGTCCTCGAGGGTAAAGCTGATAGGGCTGAAGCTCACCACTAAACCACAGCTGATGGTGAAGTTAAGAAAGACTTGTGCTATAAAACGTAACTCCACTTCCCACCACACGTCATGATAACGTCGCAAAGAAGACTAAGTTTACCATATTTACCATTTGTTCTGATGTTGGTACGTTTGCATGAAATAACGTTTGGCGTTAAGTCTGACAGAATTAGATGTTAGGATAGGTTCCCAGTGTACAGAACAGAGGGCGTTTTATTATCAAAATTGTTTTCTGAATGTGAAAATGTCGTGCAAGAGCAAATAAATTACTCGCGGGATTCCCAATATTTGTATTAATGCTTCAAGAAATTGTGTAAACAGTATGGTAGAAGAAACTGACTTCCTCGGGCTTCTTTTTTTAAACTACTTCCTGCAGACGCTGCCCGGTTTTTCTCAGTTCTTATCGTACGCCTGACATGAGCCTACATATTACCTAACGCAGAAGCGGTTTCACTATATTTTGTAACTTAACTACAAACAGTGCCCTCTGTGAATAACCGTCGCAAGCTCTTTGCCCAGTTTCAAATACTGTATGAGAACTGTGGATGATTACAGTGTTCACAACAGCCCGCAACTGAACCCTATCAGGGGTTAAATTTACCTCGTATCCCCAACACAGTTTAAGATCAAGTACACCCATATCTTCCAAGTGAGTTCTCCTCTTCAGGCTTTGCGACAGGAAATGTGAGACTTAAGGTGGCTATGAAAAATACTGTGTTTTGAGATTTGACGCCATGTGATATTATATAAATTTACCGACAGTTCGGAAGAACGTATTGTCAGCATCTGCGGAGTAGAAGATGGAAGCGATGTATTTCTTCGAAAATTCCGCAAATTTCAACCAAACTGCATAGAATCACGTCGCGCATTGTATTCTTCAAATAGACACGCTTTTTACTGGACTCACACACACTCTACGTTACTTGCCTGTCTCACGAATGTATCACTTGCCAGGCAGCATGCACTTGTGAGTGATGCTGACACGCGGAGTAACGGTGACAGATATTTTCTTCTCTTTGCTGCGATTAGATTCGCCCGGTCACGCGTCGTGTTTGGAGGCGTGACGAAGAGGAGTAGAGTGTTAGGGTTCAGAGCACAGCAACTGGCGGACCCACTCTAAACGATGCAGTAGTTCACATCTGTGTTTGAGTCTTATCTTAAGATGGACATTTAATAGGCCCACTGTGTTCTATGGGATTCAGTACGGGAGTTCGTGACCCGATCAAGGCTTGGGTTGTTTCTAGTGTGGTACGTGTTACACTGTTTCATTCAACCTTTCGAATACTGAAGTTAACCCTTTAAAGACGAAGCATATCTGTTTTATATAAGGACTCAGTGCGTACCGCGCTGTAAACACTCTCCACTTCAGTTATAAAAACCAGTCTCTTAATGTTTTATAAGGCAAAAGTTGCTGTTTGTTCTGAGATCCGTACAAAACACATAAACGCAATGTAGGCACCACGTAGAATTTTTAATGTTAAACCTGGTCGTATGTAAAGCTACCGCTAGGCTTTAAAAGTTAATCTGCATTTTGTCTAAAAATTCAGTTGATTCCTCTTGTAAAACGCGGTGGCGCAGTTGGCTGAGACACTGTGCTACAAGCCGACAGAGCGCGGGTTCGATTCCCGAAGGTGTCATTGGAATTTTTCGTTGACTTAATCCTTCCGGCCGCACTTTGGCCCTGGGGTCGGCTCAGCCTCGAACAGTAATGACTACCAGGGATATTTCGTCGGGGGGGGGGGGGGTAAAGGCGGCTGGTGCGTATGGCTGACAACCTTACCACCTTCATGTGCCGATTGTTTGGAAATCTGGGAGCCTCAACCCCCTGGAACCCTCAGGGTCTGTCCGGTCCTAGGAATTGCTTTACCTTTTACCCAGCTAGTCCTAGATATCTGGAGAGGCAATCTTCCCTTTACGTTTTCTGCCTAAAGATTTATATGCGTGTCTCGTGTTCCCCCATGTTACATTTCCGTTGATTTGATTACCCTCTCTACAGCAAAGAGTACAAATTTTGAAGCTTCTCATTATGCAGTTTTCTGCGGGCTGTTTTTCTTCCAGTGGGATGAAAACATAACCTATATGGAATCTGAGTATTTCATTGCAGTGACAATGAAGAGTGATTTATTGTGGGTTGTGACACCGTGTAGCTTGGAAAATATATATCAACATTGTGGAGGAATATCTGCCCCCTCCAGAGTTGAAGAGGGTACACGTATTCCCTGAAGATGGAGGCGAAACCTTCCTTCGAATCGTTGGTACCTATCTATCAATCTACGCGTTATCGGATCCCTAAACAAAGTAACCTCCATCTGAAGCTCAACAAAGTGGGAAATGGAGTATGCAGTATAAAGTCAAGTTTCTGTAAAGTTTCGGGAAGCTGTGTATGTTTCAGTGTTAACTGAGCATAACGTTGCCGAATGCACAGAAGTGATGCGTTGTACGTACTTTCTCCCGTCGGTACTTGCGCACTTCTGCGATTTCAGGCTTCCGCCGCGATGTTGATAAGATCTGCGCTCTTCTGGGATATTACGCAGCGTCGTGTGGTAATTGTTCACCGACGTTTCGGGACAACGTATCGGTACCATCTTCAAGGGTCAAGAATTCCTTTTCTTCTTGTACTTCTCGACCCTTGAACTAATATTGGAATGGATAGGCAGTGAGGACGGTTGTAATTTTCTGAGTGTATAGTACTGTCATGTTTTAGACACCCTGTTCCACTTGCGTAAGTTCACCTTCCACGTAGTCTACCTGAGAGGTTCAGATATGGGATAACCAGACTATACCTGTAAAAGCAAGTACATGTCTGTACTAAATATTGAATGAACTATAGATCTCTCGGCTTTGAGAAGGCGAAATTATTCGTGAAGCAATGAATGTTGTTCCAGTTTCACGCATTAGGCACAGCGAAGTGTGTGTTAGAAGGCAAGAGGGTCAGACGGTGCAACACGTAACCTTCACCCCCATCCCATTCAGTCAATTACCATTACGCAGTAGCCCATGTAGTGTACACCACCGGATAGCGCGTTTTACCTGTCGTCCACATTAACTGCAGTATTACATCGTTTAGCCGTATTTAGTAGCCCTATATTGATTTATTTTGACCATCTTTTGTAAACAGAATATAGACGTTTAGTTTTTTCTGACAAAAATTTGACAAAGTGAATTTATGTATCCCACGTTTTATTCGTCAGTCCGTATGTCGAAATAAAAACCAGTCTGTTAATTTCACATCGTTTTGTATTTCCAAAGCCTGACGTCTCTTTTAAAGAAATTCCTGTTAGGTAAACATTCGACTGTTGAACCGGAACTCTCAACACTTCATAAATGTCCGTATTTTTTGCCTTTTTATATAACATCGGTAAAACTGGGTAATCCTCCCAGTGACAGTACTAATTACTACAGCTTATGCAAGAAGGGAATAAGTAAAATAAGATCCTTTTCAAACTTAACCAAGCAGAAAATATTGCAGGCCAATCCCAGTGGCCGCGCCGTCTAAGGCGTAGGTCTGCGGCGGAGCGCTTGCTGGGATCGTGGGTTCGAATCCCACCGGAGGCATGGATGTTTGTCTCTTGTGAGTGTTTGTTGTCAGGTAGAGGTCTCTGCGACGGGCCGATCGTTCGTCTAGAGGAGTCTTACCGACTGTGGTGTGTGTCTGAGTTTGATCAAGTGAAAAACAAAAACCTCGACACCTATTTTGAGTAGGCAGAAGAGGGCAGGACTCCGACGACGAGAAAATATTGTACTCCATAACTCAGTGGGAACAAAACGTATAAGTAAACAGGTTAGGAAATTAGATACGATATCAAAACCATCAAATGCACATAAGTGTATGAAAAATATTATATACACCGTATACCCCGTGCATATTTCGGCCACTCACGTGACCATTTTTAGGGAGATGCGTTACAAACAATACTGGTAACTGGTATCTCCCATTTTAACCATATAAATTAAACTGGCGACTGTGTATATATCATATTTAAACTATACAACTCATACTGGTACCTGTGTATACCTCCTACTGTAATATTAAAGATTACATTTTTACACGTTGCCTGTTTATATACTCGTATCTTGCAAGATTCTTAAAATAAAAGCTACGCTTTCTGTACGAGTGTTAGCTGATTGGTTATGTAATAGATAAGCATTGTGTTTTCTGTGGGATGAACTGAATGCTTATATATTACTTATACAAACTTCAGCCTTTAAGTAATGCATTCCGCTTAACTTGCTTTCCCGAAGGAACCTAGTGCCGCCTTTCCCAGGGTTACGTTTCCTTGAATTTATCCTATTTAACAGTGTGAAAGGGTTTAGGTTCTCATGAAGTTAACTATTAAGATTACTGCCTTCTCAGATATGCAACTATATATTCTGGCAGAAATTTACTGTTGTTTCGGAGGAATCTACTTTCTCCATCTGCTACCATGAAGATTGAGGCAGCTACGTTATTCCGAATATTCTGTAAATTTCTATCATACAAAAGGCACTATATCGCAAAAATTCTAGTGTTTATTTAAGAGTAGTCCCTCCGAAACGTCGAAAATCTCTTTCAGTATGAATCTTGTTACATGGGTAAAGCTATCCCATTACATGCCTGAACAAGGCCTTAGGGCTCCAGAATATTGAGGCTTCCAAATTTCAAGACAAGCGACACATGAAGGTGGAAAGGTTGTCAGTCCTACGCACCGGTCGCCTTTACCCCCCAGGAGATATCCCTAGTACGCATTTCTGTTAGAGGCTGAGTCGATGCCGGGGCCATAGTGCGGCCGGAAGGATAATGTCAGTGAAAAATCCCGCCACCGCATACCCCATTTCATCTTGTTACATCGCAGGAAACATGCAACAAAATTTAACCTTTTTCAGTCCAAATTATTCTTGTTAACTCCAGCGGTCAGGTGCAAATTAATTTTCCGGAAGATCTTTAATATTCCAAGTTCAAAAGCAGCCAATGTGTAAGAGGAGCTAAGGGAAACCCAGCATTAGACCCTGTAAAATAAAGTACCGATTTGAACACGATTTTGGACCTAGTGCTACGTAAAGCGCTGTCGAATTAACCTAGACATTGGACTGATACGGTTAATTGAACAGAAATGCCGAGAGCACTGTAATCAATACCTGCTGAGTTCCGCCGATATCAGGTTGCTGTGGGGGCTGAATCGGGACGGAGTCTTGTACATGCTGCATACCAATCTCTCGCGACAGGCCTCCTCATTGAAGCCAACTTGCACAAATACGTTGTCCATCTTCTGCAATATGGGACTGTAGAAAGGATCATAAGTCACATGTACGGTGGTACCCTCACTGGGAGGTCTCGGTGTGAGGGCTTTCAACTTGAGTGACTCCTCTTGTTTGGCAAGTTCTTGGTATCTTTGTTGTTCCAAAAGTAACTGTTTCTGTTGTTGCTGTTGAAGTAATTTGGCTTGTGCAATATTTTCTTTGTTCCCATTAACAATATTGATATCTGCCGCTTGAATTAATGGTTGTTGCTGAACACCATATGTGGCTCCAAATTTGGGATTTTGTTGTTTTCGATTCTGTTCGTGAAGTAGGTGTAACTGCTGTTGTTTTTGTAGAAATTGTTGTTGGCTGTTGGCGTAAGGATTTGGTTGGTACTGTGGTGGCGAGATGATGTTCGGATCAAATTTGGCAGGAGTTGGTTGTTTTGGAGGGCGAATGAAGCTGGTAGGTTCGGTAACGGGTTCAGCACTTCTTGATAACCTTTGGTCGTCCAGAAATTGAGTGTAAGCATTGTAGGCCAGCGATTGAGACTGAGAAGCAACTGCTGCTGCAGGAACACGGAAGACGCCCTTCGACATCAGTCCCCAACTCTCCAGTTCATTTTCCTGTGTTGGAGACAAATATTCACTGCGGCTGGAAATGTAATCTGGTCCAGATGATTCCCAGCTAGTGGGTCCGTAATGCGATGGCGGGTGTGGCTGATGTTCCACATGGACTGTGTGAGAGTGGTCCACGTGGACTGGAACAGGGACTGGAACATGATGATGATGATGCGCAATCTGAAACATGTAACATTGCTATTTTGACGACGTTCATAGAGGTACTGAAGCCTGCGTAGTAGTCATGTTAATATAACCCTTTATGCCAAAAGAGTGGAATCGTTTTTTATTTAATGACGTCACATCCTAGGAGTTAATAATCGTCTTAAGCTGCCTTCGTGGTAACCTCAAATCTTGCATAGCTTTCTTCTGAAATGAGTATCTTGCTTGTCTGATGTTGACGTTTGCCGATGCGGGATTATTTTCCCACCCCTGCATTACTACATTTCTGTAGTATGACGGTTGACGCAAAGTGTTGAGCTGTAAGACCTGTTCCATGCACGAACTTTAGTCCTTTATTGCTACTTCCAAGGCGACTAATGATAGCGAGATCAAACATCCTGATTTGCCGGAAACACAAGTCAAGTACATGTGCTAGCATCAGAACACTTCCGACTCACACACCTCTGTGTATGTCAGTGAGGACACATTAGCGTATCTAATTCGCTTTCAGGCGGTTCCAATTTGGAGACGGCTTTCATGGCTCGGAAGCTGTGAGGGTGTGTTAGACGTATGCCGAATTCCACAACAGTGTGCCTACCGAAATAGCATATCGACATCAAACGAGGCAGCCAGTGTACGTATAACGTAACATTGAGGCGCGTTCGCGTAAGCATCGTTGCCATGGAAAAGCAGTCAGTATTACGTATTCTGAGTGTGTGTCTGTAGCCTTGGTTATCCAACATGCAAAGCGCATGCGCCTTATTATATTGTCATCTGTGGCCTGTCTGGCTGTACCACGTTTTTTCCACATTATCTCATAAACGGAAAGATTTTCTGAAAAAAGTTATTGAACATAAAATGTGGGTTTTGATTTTCTGTATAAATTTTGCCTGAAACATTTGTCATCCTAATAGCAATTCAGCGAGATGACATAAATGTATATAAGCCTTCATGTAAACTGCCCGTTATTCTTGTCAGATTTTAATGAAACTTGAATTTTCTCGCCAGATTTTTTAAAAATAATTTAGTGATAGGTAACAATGGCGGGCTCTTGTAATGCGGTAACGAACCTTCGGGTTCCATAAAATGCTGGGAAGAGGCGAAGGAAGAAGAAGAAGAAGAAGAAGAAGAAGAAGAAGGAGGAGGAGGAGGAGGAGGAGAAGGAGGAGGAGAAGAAGGAGGAGGCGAAGAAGGAGGAGAAGAAGGAGAAGAAGGAGGAAGAGAAGAAGAAGGAGGAGGAGAATGAGGAGAAGGAGGCGGAGAAGGAGAAGACGTAGGAGGAGGAGGAGAATGAGGAGGAGGAGGAGAAGGATGAGAAGGAGGAGAAGAAGGAGGAGGAGGAGAAGAAGGAGGAGAAGAAGAAGGAGGAGGAGAAGAAGAAGAAGGAGGAGAAGGAGGAGAAGGAGGAGGAGAAGGTGGAGGCAGCGTGTACTTCCGAATCAGTGGTGGCTGCCTCCCACACTAAGTGGTGTCACATCCAAAATGCAGCAGACCCACAGTCACGACAGATACAAGTATCGAGCTCCCGTGAATATGGCAATGAGACTTGGGGCGTTACAAAGCTGGGGAATTTCTTGAACAGCCGAGCTAATGTTTGATTCTCAAAGAGGGCGCTCTTTTGTGTGCTCCAGAGAACAGCGTCTTCTGCTCCGGGTGGTTAGGATATGAGAAATATACATGAACGTGACCCAAAAACGGAATCAGTAATGAAATTTGAGCATATAACCTAATAAATAATTTTTAGGTCTTCGAAACAAGTATCCAGAAACACACAAAAAAAGTATTTATATCATATTAACCCCGAAATTGACAACTGGAATGTTTTTCAAAATGTTGAAACAGCTTCAATATACGACGCGGTTAAACTCCAAAAGCAGGAATTACAGAAATGTGATTTTCAGGTTGAAATTAGGAAAATAATATAGAATTTTTCGTAAGACCTGCTTTTATTTAGCCAAGAATCTACTGCAGACCCTCCGATTTAAAAAACGCTAAGTTGTGGATGTACAGACTTGTCATAAAAGAATGCGGGTATTTCAGTTATTTAATTTGCAACAACGTGAGCCAGTACCTACAGCGTCGCATGACTGGATGATAATGAATAATGAATTCGAAATAATATGGCTGCAAGTGTTAGTGGCTTAACCCCTTAATCATTATTGCAGGGGTGCAGAAATTTTCAAAATAAAGTCTAGGCGCCGCTTCAAAATTCTAGGTACCAGAACAGTGACATGAAGCAAGTTCTGTACTAAGGACCCACAAATATTAGGCACAAACGTACAAAATTTAGTTGCCTGGACGACCTGGTGCCCGGGAGATTTTGCATCTCTGCCCTGTCTGTCACAAGGTACAGCAACTCTAAACTCTCTGCATTTTCCCCACATATTTATGTATTCCGTACGATGCCTATGGTGTACATCTATTATTTTCCCACATATCTTTAACCGACTGGCATTTCTAACAGAAGCACGATGTTTTCTGTGAGGTACGAACCTAGTCTTTAGGACATATATAATCCAGATAAATTTCAGTCTTTGTAGGCTTAATTTAAATTAAGCCTACTTCAACGGCATTTGCCTGGAAGGACTGAGGAAGACCACCGGAATAGTTTGTGTTTCCACAGAGTTTCGAATCAGAAACTCTTAGGGTGGGTACACACTTGTAACGTTACCGCGTATCGTAACTCCGTAACGTTACAAGTGGCTGACACGGTACGGAGTTACTAGCTGAACTTGCATCCCGTAACAGTACGGCGTAACAGTAACCACCACGCGTGACACTGTGAGGTTCCCAGTTTGTTACGGGGGCCCAAGTGAGTGCGATGTCTTTGCAGCTAGCAGCAGCTTCGTACATTTACATACATTATGCAGGGGGGGGGGGGGGGAAAGAAAAAACAGCGGCGGTGGTGGCAAATGCAACTGTGCTCAAGCAGGGAAGTGTGCAGTGCTTCAAGTTTATTAGCGGACTTGAATTATCAGTCGGTCAGTGGGTTATATAAAAATTTCACCAGAATGCCTCCTGCTGAATTTGAATATTTAATTCATTTGATATTTTATTGTAGTGCAACGGATGCTTTGGGTCCCATATTATTTGCTTCTTCTTATAGGCGTCTATAAATTCTATCACTCTTAAGTCCACTTCATTCTGAACACACAGCCATAAAAGCCGCACAAAAAGAACTGACCCATAGGACGGTGGTGTACTGCGTACGTGACACGGAGCACGTCCACACTTGCTCAAGCCGCTACTGTAACATCCCTTTGATGCGACGGGCAAATACCGACATCGCACCGAACAAGCCCGTAACGTTACACCGTAACCAACTTTTGCTACGTTACGGGGAATCGCGTCCACACTGTCACGTTACGGTGTTAAGTTACGCGGTAACGTTACAAGTGTTTACCCACCCTTATTGACACCAGAGACCTTACTGTTTGAAAATCATGAGATACAGTTACCGATACTGAATGGGACCAAATGTGTTTGTATAACACCATTTTTGAGGTGTAAATTCATCAAATTACAAAAGTAAACAATAGAAATGCATGACGGACTTGATTATATAAGTACAGTCGAACTCGGTTATAACATCGTGAAAGCGACAGAATATTTTGTGTCTTTATAAACGAGTGTTGTTATAACCGAGCAGAATAATGTTATAGTGAACAGTGAGGAATTAATTGGTACCACAGAATATCTGACGGTATAGACGAGGTGTCATATAAACCGATGTCGTTATAGCCGGGTTCGACTATATATATTAGTTGTATGTATAAGCAGGGCGGCTGTCACATACGCTGTCTGCCAAGATTTAAATAAGTGGAAATCGTTGGGTTGTCGGTGTTTACAAGCATCAAGAAGGATCCATTCAACAGCCAAACACACGTGAAATCAGACGCAGTAATGCTGCTACGCTGCAGTTGATAATTGTTTGTCCAATACTAATCTAATCTCCAAAAGTTACGCAGTGATTAGTGCGCTTGTGTCTAAATTACATTTGTGCGGAAGGCTCATGTTTGGTTGGATAGTAACTGTATATTTTATCAGCGTGCGCTCAGAACTGATGTACATAAATATGGTACGCCGTAAAAGTCACTATTTATATAGCTACACGATGACAGACTGCACAGGGCTAATTAACTAATTAAATATGCTGTTAAACAACGGCCGATCCCAGTGGCCGCGCGGTCTAAGGCGTGTGTCTGCAGCCGTTCGCTTTCTGGGATTGTGGGTTCGAATCCCGACGGTGGTATGGATGTCTGTCTCTTGTGAGTAATGTGAGTTATCAGGTAGAGGTCTGTGCGTAGGGCTGATCACTCGAACAGGGGAGTATTACCAAGTGTGGTGTGTCTGAGGGTGATAGTGAAGCCTCGATAACAAGGAGGCCCTGGCACACTAGGGGCTGTTGCGCCATGGGGTAAAAAAGTAAACAACGGCTCTGAGTGGCTAATTGTTGCGCAGGAACAGAAGGGAATAGCTCACATGGAAGATCTAGATGTAGAAGGGGAGAATAATATTAAAATGTGTAGTTTGTTATATTCTGTGCTTTGGCAGTGGATATTTCAACGCACATACATTAATTTTTAGTTTTGTGTAAAAACATTTCGTGTAAACTAAATATCTCAAACAAGGTAATCTGCTTTTAAATTGTAATATTCTCTAATAAATACAATTTTAGGAGTTAATATTTGTATATACAGAGGATCAATGTTCAAGTGGCTGTTCTGTGTCGAATACCACAATATCTTGTACATGGTAGGATATATGAGTTGCACACCCTAACAGTAATACTACACACGTACCGTGTATAATCCCTTGAATTTTATCTCCGTGATGATTGGTCAATCAGAGCCAAAACATGTTGGAGGAAGTATACTGCAGTATAGTAAGATATACTGCCTTGAAAGCATCTTTTTTTTTTTTTTGAATCCAACACACAGTGAAGTAACACACGGAGTTTCAGGCTGCCGCGGCGGTGTAGATGAGATCTGCGCTCTTCTGGGGTATTACGCAGCGTAGGCTGATAATTCTGTGTCGACGTTTCGGGACAACAGACCGATAGGTTGTCCCGAAACGTCGGTACAGAATTCCCACTCTACGCTGCGTAATATTTCAGATGGGCGCAGATCTAATATACGAAAGACGAAAAGATGTTAAGGTGGCGCCTGCCGTATTTAACCTTTTTAAAGCCTAGCGGTAATTTTACATACGACCAGGTTTAACATTAAAAAATTCTACATGGTGCCCACATTGCGTTTATGTGTTTTGTACGGATCTCAGAACAAACAGCAACTTTTGCCTTATAAAACATTAAGAGACTGGTTTTTATAACCGAAGTGGAGAGTGTTTACTGCGCGGTACGCGCTGAGTCTTTATATAAAACAGATAAGCTTGGTCTTTAAACTGTTAAACTGAAAAGACGAAGCACGCGTCCCGCCTCACCTGGTGATGGTGGTGATGAAACTTGGTGTGCGCCGCATGATAATATGCGCAGAACTTGAAGATGTTTGCGAAGGCCGGGAAGATAAACAGCAGCAGTTTCAGGAACATCTTCTTGGCAGTTCCGACGCCCAGAAGTAGAGGAACAAGAAACATCAGCTTTACCTTGATCAACTTTATCACCAACAACAACGCAAAGAACGCCATCATGAGCTTTTTCTTTTCTAGACAGAACGAAAAATCAAAACGAATTACTGTCATTATTGAGTAAAATCTAAAAATAGTAAAGGTGTTATATGGCTAAGCACCACGCTATGGGGTTCAAGATGGGAAATTCATCCCTGTCTACGATATTAAGGTGTGTAGGGGGAGTAGAGGTATAGCTCTTATTCTTAACCTGGACGCTAAATGGAAGTTAGCGGTCAGACGCCACGTCCCTGCCGCTGTACCTTCGAAACAGGACCCCGGTACCCATCGAATAGGATGGGTGGGCCCCACAGCCAGTATGGACGATTTGAAGAACAGAGTAATAACTTTTCACTGTCGGGATTCGAACCCTCGACAGTTCACCACGTGGCCAAGTTACTATACCGACTACGACATTCGGGCTCCTCGATGTGGGGTAAAGACGTATGAAATTACAGTGAAGCCCGGTTATAACGACATCAGTTTATGCGACACCTCGTTTATAGCGTCAGATATCCGGTTGTACCAATTAATTCCTCACTGTCACCCATAACATTACACTCCCCGGTTATAACAACACTCGTTTATAGCGATACAATACATACAGTACCTTTCATGGCGTTTATAGGCGATTTCGATTCCATTGGCTTCATATATTAACCTTTTAAAGTCTAACGGTAACTTTACGTAACACCAGGTTTAACATTAAAAAATTCTACGTGGTGCCCACATTGCGTTTATGTGTTTTGTACGGATCTCAGAACAAACAACAACTTTTGCCTTATAAAACATTACGAGACTGGCTTTTATAACCGAAGTGGAGAGTGTTTACAGCGCGGTACGCGCTGAGTCCTTATATAAAACACACACGCTTCGTCTTTAAAAGGTTAAATCCGTGGTGTATTTAGTAAGGCTGTTATTGTCTCTGAAATATAATGATGATTGCGAGGAGTACGGGTGGAAGAAATCACGTAGAATTGTCCCTGTTTACGCCACGGAGTTGCAGGGGATGTGGATATATGACTCCACTCATTCTTGACATTTGGTCTAGAACGGGAAAGGCCATCTTTACGCCCCAACCGCTTTATCCCTAGGAAAAGGGCCTGCGGAGGCTGGGTAGACCCAAGAACCGTTCTCGACTCTTTGAAGAAGAAACATCTTTTTTCCCATGCCAAATATTTAACGATGATTTCTCAGTGAAAATGTCAAGCAAACGGCCGTGGCCTAATTTGGGTACATTCACGGTACACAAGAAGAACGATCAGAATCTGCAACGCAAGGAAGGTTATAAATATCTTCTTATTTTGAAGACAGATTAAGGTCAATACGAATTAATATCATTATTAAGGCTAGCTGAAAAAGCCAATGTGGGCCTTCACTTATGCATCACTTTACGGTATACAGCGAAGGTATCATTTGTTGACGGCTTATTTAGTGACGCAGTCAGTACGATATACTGCGTCATAGGATAGGATTGGTGAATAATTAATTGGCATGGATGTGGAAGGAGACTGTCGTGGCGTAGCCTATGGTGCTAACGAGGCATGTGTCTGTAATGTCTCAGAGAAAGAATGGGAAGTTTCTAGTAGGATGGCCAGTCTTTGGACCAGAATTTGAATTCGAAAATTCCCAGATAAGCAAGAAGAATGCTCTCTACTCTATAATGACGTATAGATAATAGTCATATATATATATATAAGTTTTATAAGCACCTATTTAGAAAGGCAGACCTTAATGTGAAATTCTGCATTCAAGTCATTTAATTAATACCTTTATCAATAACTGATTTGTCTGATACTCCACTTTACCTAGCCCTTTCCTATGACACGGGTACGCGGTGTCGCAGTTTGTTGAGGCACTAAGCTACAAGCCGGAAGGTCGCGGGTTCGATTCCCCATGGTGTCATTGGAATTTTTCATTGACCCTTCCGGCTGCACTATGGCCCTGGAGTCGACTCAGTCTCTAACAGAAATGAGTACCAAGATTATTTCCTGGGAGGTAAAGGCGGTCGGAGTGTAGGGCTGGCAACCTAACCACCATCATGTGCCGACTGTCTAGAAATTGTGGGAGCCTCAACCTCCTGGAACCCTCAGGCTCTGTCCAATACTGTACAGGAATTGCTTTGCTTTTGTTTTTTCCCCTTTGACAAGTAAAGCGTCTTCTTGCCTATCCGGTTTGCGGATTATCCATGCACTATCGTAAATTGCTAATGACTAATGACCAAGGTTGGAAATAACATGATTTAGCGCCGAATGCTCGAACAGAATCCTCAATAAAAACAAACGTTATCGAACGTCTACTTAAAAAAGGGTAGGCTATGTACGTATTATGTATGTAATAAATTAGTTTTATTTTTTTGTTCGTGGCTGAATAAAATACATGTTTCATAGTCTCCGTGTTGCTCAATTATCCGTGAATCCCGCTGCCCACCCTTACCCCGGATCGACAGTACACTGTACATGACATGTTTTGTCGCATTTGTCTGGTGACGTATGCATTGACTTGCCTTGCAGTGAAATAAATGTAATATGTTCAGGCAACTTATTGCAAGCTAGAGAAAAGAAAGGACCTTGACATTCGTGAACTGAAATTAGAATGTGCATCTAAGCGAAAAGAGGGATTCTAATTTAGGTATACTCCAGAACTTTGCGCAGAATTGTTTATTTCAGTGAAATGCGTTAATTTTGCACCGTGTCAGCAGGGAAGAGGTGAAACGTATTTCATTAGTGCAGCTCCAGCCAATGACTGGCCACGCTGCTTCAGATTTAAAAACTGTTTTGGTACTTCTCTAAGTTCAGTGTTGCCTTCAAAAACAATTACTTACTTTAGAATAAATTCTTTTCTCTCTCTGTCTCTCTCTCTCTCATTGCGTGCTACGTTGGCGTGTTTGTTTCCTATTTCGTTTCTTCCCTTTTCTTTGTCTTCCTTTGTATTATTTAATAAAAAGTTTGCTTATTTTGTGCAAAATAACGTTCTTTTATTCTTTCCTCTTTCTTCTTCTTGTTTCTTATTTTCTACCTCTTCGTGTTTTTTATGTTTCTCTTCACTTACTCAATTCCTTAGCCTTTAATTTATTATCCCCTCTTTTTGCCTGTGTTTCTTGGTTTCTTGCTTTTCTTTTTTCTAGTCTGACCTACGTAGTCATTGCTGGTTTATTGTTGCACCTGATCACACACGACACACACACGCACGCACGCACTTTCGGTAGGACTCCTCTGTACGAGTGATCAGCCCGACGCAGAGACCTCTACCTGACAACACACAACACACACAAGAGACAGACATCCATGCCCGCGGCGGAATTCGAACCCGCAATCCCAGCAAGCTAGCCGCCGCAGACCCACGCCTTAGACCACAAGGCTACTGGATCGGCCTTCTTTCTTTTTTGACTTCAATTGCCGCTGGTGTGATGTAAACAGTCATTACCTAACATTTTGTAACCAAAAACATGTATAACCCTTTTTTTAATAATATAATGATTTTTAGGCCGATAAAGTGCTTCGCCTAAGTTTTTATAGCGCAGAGAAATGCTTGAGGTTGTTTAGTCAATGAAATAGGCGAGTAAAGAGGAAAGTTTTCTGTAAATGATGGAATACATTTTCTCAAAAGATTCTTGAAGGTCTTTAATGCCTCTTTTGACTCAAAGCCAAGTTTTCCTTGTCTTCCTTCTGATTGTTTTAAATATTTAAATATTTAAATTTTTGTTTCTTTTTTTTCCTCTTGTCTTCGCTTTATGTTTACTTCTTTTTCTTCTCTTTATTCCATTGGATCTTCTTCCTTCATTTTTTGTTCTTTTCTCACTTATTTATTTGTTTAGTTCTCAGTTTTCTAGGTGGCATATCTACAGATCGAAAATTGGGAAACAGACATTGCCGTAATTCCTTGTCAGCGATACAGTAGTTCTGCAAAGGATGAAAAAGGAGCATTATCGAAAATGTAAAAATGGAAAGGTTTTAGAGGTAATGTTATTAATTGTCTTTTACTTGCAGCTTGGTACACATCGCACCAAAACACACGGCTCTGAAGTCGAGCTCCATCTCATGGAATGCTGCAAATATTTCTTTTCAGACACAAACGCTAAAGACTCCACTCCCTCAGCATCTTACATTCTCTCGCCATTAAGGCAGTAAACGCCCTCCGCTTTCCTTTTCTGTGGCTCTGCCATAACCAAATACATAATCGATGTATGTCACACACAAACCTATCTCTCTTCTTTATTGCCTTTCCACTAGGGCAAGTAGTTACAGTTCTTCAGGGTCAGTGTACAGTTTCGTGCAAATACAATAGAACGTCACACAAACCACTAAACCATTACACTCCAGATGATACTTCACCGCTTGTTCTTCTGGTATGGCTCTACAGGCCACTGCTGGCCATTGCATCCGGTTTTCCCCGAGTTTAAGTATCTCGTTTATAGAACGTATAACCTCTTTGACGAGAGATCGGTAGGTTGGAACGTCTCTCCTTATAGCGGATACACAATAGCTCTGTCGCATCTTCATATCCAATGTGAGACTCGAAACTAAGGCATCAATATTGGAACAGAGGAAGGGAGTACACACTGTAATTTGCGCGGACAATGTGAAAGACAGTTGTGGACTTCACGACATTAAAATAGGGCATATTGTCATGTTAAGTAGCGAACATGGGCCATTATTTAACACCTCTTTGTCGAACTCTGCTTTCAGTATTTTAGTACGCGTAGCTTCTAGTGGCGGAACGATTAGTGAATAAATAATTGTAAAAGAATGTGGAAGGATTCGGTCATGACATAATTACATGCAGTATGTCGGCGAGGGCCTCCAGGCTTTCGTTAAAATCACGAATATAATTGGGGTATCAAAACTGAGGAATACGTGTTCTGCTGGCCTTGTAGCACGCATAGGAGAGATTATAATATGTGTAAAACAAATATCGGTACTTATTTGCCGATATCTGTGTAAACTAGACAAATGTTTTTTTGAGACTTTAACGGTTGGACATTTTTGTGACTTATTTTCATGGCATACAATGACGTACTGCGTGGCAATAAATACTATAAGCAGTCACCATATAAAAGCAAATTACTGATTTGCATACCCTGTTGGGCCCTTTCTTTTTTTTATAATTTTCGTGTAAAACTAAGTAGGCCTATGTCACGGGTTTTGGAAACGCAAGATTTAGGTATGTTCCAGAGACATAAGAGTGTATTTTTAACGTGAGAGGCAGACAGTAAGTGTTGACGTGTATAAACACCAGAAACTTTCAGGACGCTTAGAGAAAAAGATAAGGAATGTATGCATAACGTGACATTGTGGCACGTTCGCGTGATATTTATACTTCCTCGGCTATCCTAAAAAGCCCGACACCATTCCACTTGAAGACAGCGCTTTTTACGGTGATTTTATGTCTCCGGAAAAAAATAACACATACTGGGCTTCTTCATGTAAAGTTCCCGATACTTATTTCCGATTATAAATAAATTTCCGGTCCTTCAACAGATTTTAATAAATGCCTCCGCTATCAAATTTCACGAATATCTGGCCAGTGGCAGCCGCGCTCCAGCATGCGCACGGACAGGCATTTTATGTTAAATATTCAACGAAATATCCAACTAGCTAAAGAACTCTATGCATGAATAGACTATTCCTACAGGAACTACAACTCAAAAAATTCCCTACATTTTACAAAGTTCATTATTCTGTTCACAAGAGCCCACTACTCTTCTTTATTATGAGCAGGATGAGTGAACAATACACCCTTCCACCGTCTGACTTCTTTTTAATATTATCTTTATATTCTACGTCTTTCACGTGCTTATTTTCCTTCACTTTCTGAGTGTACGTAAATATATTTCATTTTAACAATATTCTTTTGATAAGGGTAACATATAGCTCTCTGTTAGATTCATTCTCTTTCCTCAGCTTCCTGTTTTCAAACAATCTCTTTCACTCTTAACCTTTTAAAGCCTAGCGGTAACTTTACGTACCGCCAGGTTTAACATTAAAAAATTCTACGTGGTGCCCACATTGCGTTTATGTGTTTTGTACGGATCTCAGTACAAACAGCAACTTTTGCCTTATAAAACATTAAGAGACTGGTTTTTATAACCGAAGTGGAGAGTGTTTACAGCGCGGTACGCACTGAGTCCTTATATAAAACAGATACGCTTCGTCTTTAAAAGGTTAATCACTCTTATGTGGCCAAGTTTCAGATCCTTAAAAGCAAAATGAAGTTTGTTGTGACGCATTGCATATGATTGGAAAATAACTTGGTATGAAAGGGCAGTGACCACTTTTAATTTACTGTTTTAGCATACATGTCGCGTAACTTTTAACATACAAAACTAAGCAATGAACAGAACCGGCGTGTATGTGAATATTTAAACAAAGGACCTCTTAAATAGTATACAGACGCATGACGATAATTTGGAACGCGCTTACAATAAGGTTACCTGCTACCCTTATGGCATTCTTGCTCTGAAGTTTGATAGAAACTGCAATAAATACGTGAAAAGTGCTCTTGTCGGCCTAGTATCTGAAGGAGTAATCGCAATTCTAATGTAACTCAATCAAAAATAATAATTAATTGGAAAATTTTAGGACGCCATCACAAACTCCTAATTAACACACTCGGGGGGGGGGGGGGGCGGGGCTGGGGTGAGGTGTTCGAGTGGTGCTGCCACCCCGGGGCGGCAGAGTGAATATTTTAAGTTGAAAAAAATTTGATTTAATGTTCTCAACAATTTTCAAGCACTGAACCAAATAAAACAAAATTCAGTAACTAATTTTGTTATTTTTAATTCATAATTTTTGTTAGGGTGGCCATCCTTACTACTCGGCCCCGGAGCCAAAAAAAAACCCCCTAGCTACTCCACTGAACACACTAAGGTAAAGCGAAAAAAAAAAGTGAATTGTATTTATTACATTTCAGATAATAAACCTCGTAAGCCCACATCATTGTAGTACGTATCGTTACTAGTAGAATTTGTACTATTGATAAACACTTACGTTTCTTGAACAGGATTCGACCTTCTCCGGAATCATTCATTTTTTTATTTAGTTCCACCTTAAACATGGCGCCGCCATCTTCTTCTAGACTTTTCGGCGAAATTCGTACCACTGCGCCATCAAACAGCATCTCGGGAAGCTGAAGTACGAGGTCGTGCGTCATAATAAACTTCACACCTTTATCGTAAAGCGCATTTGTTACATTAGAAAATGAACTGAAAGAACGTTGTTCAGATGTTTCACTGTCGCTGGCTCTTCTTGTGATATCATGGTGATAAGATACATTATTCAATTGTCTATCATATTTATTCTCAATATGCTCATAACCATTTCTTGTGAATAATATGCTATCGGTAACAGGGTAATCCCCGTCAGTTTCGATGGATTGATTTAAATATTTGAAAACATTTCTTTTCACACAAGTTAATGACGTTTTCGCACCACAGTCTCTGAATAAACCATCCCACATTGAGTTACTTCCATATAGATTTAATGTTCTGTTGTCTTTGTCAACTACAGAATACATCCTTGCCAATTCTTCGTTGTTGTTATACGGCGAAGATGACTTATAGGAAAGCATGCTTAAAGAATCAACAACGCGGCCTAAAATAAAGGCAGCGTAATTACTATTTTTCTTGGGTTTATCCATGTTATCTATTTCTTTGTCTATCAAAGTTTCAGGAATTAGTTCTTCATATGACGACAGATTTTCGTCGTCTACTTCATCATTTGCATTCACAACACACACACTTAGAAATACACACACAAATACACTTAAAGTTACACACATCAACCATCTGTGTTCTGTCTTTTTCTTCTTTGATTCCATTTTTTTAAACATGTCTATATTTCACTACATGCAAAAATTATGCCCTTTACATTTTCAACGCGTCGCGTATTTCGCCAGCAATTAAAACAAAAGCGGTTTACACATTATTGTGTTGAAGTTCACACCAGCACTTTGCTACCACTGTATTACAGAACACGTGGTTTTCGCGCTAGTCTGTGCAACACTGTGCTGTCACATTGACACATAAAAGCACCAGGTGATCGGACAGCAACGGTTTGTACCGGTTCTAGCGTTACACTGCATCGTCCTCTATCTCCATCACCACTACCAACGCGAGCAAGAATGAGCACACGTTTCGAGGTTGCGTTGCTTTTAACAAAGTTATGCTGCTTGCTGAGAGGAATTCATTTGTTTCGGTTCTTCCTCGCGAGGCCGTTTCAATAGCGCTGCTGTCGCTACACGATTCTCCAGTACAATTGAATACTACGTGTAGTAATGTATCTCTTTTACGTCGTCTTCAGAAAGGAACATGATACAGATATCCATCTTGTTTACTGTCACCGATTGAGTCGTCTAAAGTGTGCGGGTTCCCAACTGTTACAATAAATACATCTCCATATTTTTAATTAGATCATTGTTATTTTGAACCACAAATTTCGCCTAATAATTATTTAAAAATTGACGTTCTAGCACACAATAAACTTTCACAGTTTTTAGTTTGCCATTGAACCTTCCGGTTAATGCAGTGTAGGGATATGGTTACTGTATATTGTGTGATTCCTAAGAAAGACATAAATGTCTTATGCGGGTAAAATGCATAGACTTTTAACACTGAAGCAAACGATAAAAATGTGTATGTAAATATGTATGTATGTATGTATGTATGTATGTATGTATGTATGTGTGTGTGTATGTGTGTGTATGTATGTATGTATGTATGTGTGTGTGTATGTATGTATGTATGTATGTATGTATGTATGTATGTATGTATGTATGTGTGTGTATGTGTGTGTGTGTATGTATGTATGTATGTATGTATGTATGTATGTGTGTGTGTATGTGTGTGTGTGTATGTATGTATGTATGTATGTATGTATGTATGTATGTATGTGTGTATGTATGTATGTGTGTATATATATGCAGTAACTATATTGCAACTACAGGTGTCATAGTTACTACTGTTCTGAAAAATGTTAGTCTGTGTTTGTAATGGAGAGTGAACCTATCTACTTGGATCTAAAAACTTAATTTTTAAATAATATTTATGTTGATTAGTTTAATGTCGTCATGCGCCTATTTTTTCTGGATTCCTTTCAATTTTAGGCTGACAGTATCCACACGGCTAGATAGGTGCGGCTTGTGTCACTCATGGGAGAGACGACAAATGCGTAATACATTTATACAAAAAAAAAAAAAGATTTATCGCTTAGAACACCTGGACAGAGACTGGAGGAAAATGCTAAAATTTGTCTTTTTGGGTTTGCAGATCAATGGCGAGCTCACTAGGATGCTGTAATGCAGATTAGAATGTTATATAAAGGCCGTGGAACTGCTTGACTGCATGAACGACTGTCCAGTGGCGTAAACATGAGTGCGCGTGGCTCTATTCTTTGAAACCCAGGACGAGTGATCACAGTGACCACCCCTAACAGAAATTACGAATTTTGAAAATATTCATAATTATTTATGAAATTTTCTTTCATTTTGCTCACTTAATTAAAATTTTTTTCAGAGCAGAAACTCATTTTTCCCTTTAAAATATTCATTTCCCCTCCCCTCCCCCCAGTATTTACGCTTCTTGAACTCTGCCGTTACGGGTGGCCGCAAAACTCGCCCCCACTTCAGCTAAACTCCTTCGACTATTGGCTTCTGAATAATGAATCTGCCGTCTGCAGTAAGCGTCCTTTTATTTACAGTGAACGTAGTCTTCGGATTATTAGATTTGGTATTTACATTTCGCGTGATATCGGTTTCAAACATTGACCTGAAGACTTATGTTACTTCAGATGCTTCATAATTTTCCTCGACCTATTCGTAAAAATGCTGGAATTTTACTTTAAAGTAGCCAAACAAGTCCTCCTTTCCATTTCATAAATAATTCTGTGCTTTTGTGCTACATTAGCCTACACAGATAAAATAATTTAGAAGTACTAATTAATTTTTACCTTCTTACAGTCTTTGAGCATGATAAATTTAATTATTAAGCAGTTAATTAATAATTATTAATTAATTTTATTAAACGCGCTAAAAGCACTAAGGGAACTCAAGTTACATTATGAAACGCCGGAAACCATATTACATTTTGTATATATGGCATCTAACGCAAAGACAGTACGTAAATTACGAAACTTGATACAACAAGCAGTAAGGGATGTACCTGTGATAATTACACAGCATCGAGCACCTCTAAAAAGCTCACAATACGTCATATGCATGTGTATATTACATTTATAAGAATGAGTATGATGTCAAAGAATATTCTAATTGTGAAACGCGCTAGAACCAATGGGGAATGCATCAGATGAGTACTCCGAAAAATCCCAGTAATTTATGACGCGGTCTGTGAGCCTCATTGCAGTGAGAAGCGCATTAGCAAACGCGCTGAACGTCTAATTGGTTTGGTGCGTATGTACTGTCGCTCCTGCTGGCCGAGAGGCAAAGATATATAGACCCGAATGTCGATATTAACGATCTTTATTGGACAACTTTAAGCTACCATGGAAATCGATTCTCGTGGAAGACGTGACGTCATTCCAGGCGACAGCTGTTCGCGGTCGTTGATCGAAGCCGTTTGTGTTTCTAGTGTTGTGAGTGTTTTGTAACTTGATTTGTGTCGTAAGAAACTATTATTGGTGTAAGTTACATATTCAACTTTATTGTCAGCGTTTGTAGCGAGTTATAAATACGTTAAAATGAAATGAATCGGTAGGTTGGAAGGTTTATAGCTTCAATATTTCGTTGGTCAAGATGTAGCTGAAATATTTCGGTGGTCAAGATGGCAGAGCTCGTGACTGCAACTGTTAAACTTTCCCTGAAGGTTACGTCACCAATTCAGATTAATTTTTAACCCAGTTTGACTCTGAAACAAGATGTATCATACAAAACATGTAATTTCACACAAACCATCAAGCCATAATCCGTTTAATTTATTCATATATTTGGTTAATTTGAAGCATAACAACTGCATTCACTTCCCATATTAACGTATTTCATTCCTAATTAGCTGTTACGTCTTCACACCATGTATTGGAATGTTTTTGGCTTCTATTAATAATTTTGAATTGTACTTTTGCATTCGTTATGTATCAGACTAGGGTCATGAACCGGAGGTTGGCTGTGCTGTCACAGACGTTTCGTGAGTTTTCTCAGGCCCGCAATAGCTGATATAATGGGGTATATTTTAATGGAGTACATCCCGTCGTGTTTGTGGAACCTTCTGCGGCATAGCATACGATCTGTTTTTTGAGTAACAGGGTGTACATTAAAGTAGGCTACAGTTCTTTTCCAGATTGTCACTTGCATATTATTCCGCGCGCTATGTAACCAAACCGAGGCGATTCCAAAGTCGTCTTTTGTAGATATTACAAAAGTATTTACCTGTCATAGAGTGATGAATTGAAAAGTGGACTTTTATACCCTTATAATCCATGTACTTTTAAGCCTCGCGTTTACCCCATGTACAGCAATTTATATTTTATCATCACTGAAATCATGTTTTTTTGTAGTAACTCCAAGTGTTTTGCTATATATATAAACTCATTATATAACGTTTGTGTGACTGTTCATTCCTAGTAAATTTCGAATCTATTAAGGGATTTTTTTTTTAAATTTGGTACAGTCACTTTAACACTTAAAGGTGCCCTAATTTGAAATTTTAAATCCTTTTCACCATTAGTACAACCAGGGCGGTAGATTTACTGTAGATTCATAAATGCTGTATGGTATTATTATCTATTTTAACTGAAAATGGGTTTGTACCCGGTGGCAGTGGTACCACAGTCAGACACAACACACAAAATAACACACAACACACATACAAAACACAGCACCCAAGATTACAAAAACAATAAAGCACACACACTACACACAATAAAAACACAAAGATATAAACATTAAAATTAACCTAAAATAGATGAATTAATATTAATAAAAACTAGGCATACTGTACAGTAATAGAGTCACAGCAAAGAATTACACAACTGCATGAACTGGTTCACTCGCATTTCACCATGACCTTCCCTTCACTCCACTTCACTGCACTTATGTAACCTTCACATCCTGTCCCCGATTAACCTCCCTTCACCTCAGTTCACTTCACTCCACTCCACTTCACTTCACTTCACTTCACTTCACTGCATTTTTTGATGATTTCCACCACACTTGTATTCCCTTCGGTTCACCTCATTTATCACTTTCCTAACCCTCTCCCTAAAATTACTCGGTTTACAGGAGAGAGTCCCTAAAGCATCTGCAGGTAGTTGGTTCCAGAGCTGGATGGTGCTATTTGCAAAGGAATTATGCTATATGAAATTGCAACTTGTGTTTTAAAGAACTCCATTTTGGGTTTAAAAGTGTAACATGGTGCAACGTCTATGCTAGCCTTTGGTTTTGGTAGTGATAGTTAAGAGGGGAAGATCAGAACAACACTTAAGAAATCTTATAAGAAGATAGGTTATGGCCGTAACTAAATATTCTGTACTAATACTCATTTATAACTACAGAACAGCAAATGTTCAGTTAACTCAAAATTTTGACCTTGTATCTGTTACAATTGATGTAGGGAGAATATGTGTGGTGGAAATTACAGGAATAATTCAATCAGTAATTCACTAACTAACTCTTCGTAGCAAAGTCATTATTAAGAAAGTAATTATGGGTCAAGCTATTCAAAGATATTCCATGCTTTTTATGGAACAGGAAAGTTTATTACCATGCCGTCACAAAACAACACAGTACTGAAATATTTGTGTAGTGTGTTGGTGTTTGGTGGCATGGGTACGTGCTGTATATAGGCCTATATATAGATGCAGTGAACGACGAACCAATATGGGTGTAGCGACGTGTGTTCTTAAGAGCCAGGTTCTGCTTTCTAATATCAGCCAGAATGCAGTCAACTGCCTCCCTTCTAGTTTGACAAAGTTTGAGGGCGTGGATTAGAAAAAATTTTATGTTAGAAATTCGTGAGTTCTTGGTTCTTGGTGACCCCATCCTGAAGACTGTAACATTTGAATCAGAGTGGGTTGCATTAAAATTTCCAGTATTATTGTGCTAACAGAAGCCATTTTTCCGGCTGGTTTGACTTATGGGGAGAATATTTTTTTAGGCGGGGTGTGCGCGCCGCCGAGCAGGTTACGTCATCCGATCACCATGCTGCAACTACGCCGTCAGCATTTCGGCCCGTTGTGCAGCCTGAAGAAACAGCTGTGTTTGCAGTGTTTTTATCATGACTGATAAGGGTTGTGCGACGAACGCTGCGAGTGATGGCCGATGCGGTTGTGCGGTGAAATGTGTAAGTGATGGTCAATACGGTTATGTGAGGACTGTACAAATGAAAAACTTTAAAAGAAACACTAATCGAATTTGTCAACAGCTGATATGTGGCGTCTTTCGAGGTACAACTTTGAGGCAGCAGGATCGCCAAGTAAACGTGAGTGTAATTTATTATTATTATTATTATTATTATTATTATTATTATTATGGGTATACTTTTTGTCCTTTCTTGAGTGATAAAATTAGTCTCATAGTTCCGTCTCATAATATTAGGAACGTTACTCCGTTTTGTGTAGCACTCAAAAATTGCCCTTCCTCTATACGTGCAGCAGCTACAAATTTGGTATGCGGTGGTATAGATTTATTCAGCAAGCAAATTAGATCTTTGAAACCGACGCTATTAGCATGTTTCATTTGAGTTACGGTTTTAATTACTTAAGTAATTTGTGTTTCAGTTTTGGTAGGCAGTGACATAGATATATTCAGTACGCAAAATTAGATCTTTGAAACAGATATTACGCTAATAGCACGCTTCATATGAGTGACGGTTTTAATTATATGGCTAACTTGTGTTTCAATTGAAGCCATATACCCAATTTACATTAATTGTTCTGTTGTGTTGCTTGTGTGTGTTTATTTGTGTGACTTGTGTTGCAATTATTTTATAATAGTTTTGCAATTGTATTTTCTATTGTTAAGCTAGCACCTTAACAAATAAGAACTAAACTGAATTATTACATTCGACCAAGGGAAAGCGAGGAACAAAGCTATTTGTCTGACAGAATCTATTGCTATGCAACGTCACAATTTCGTTTTTAGTCACAGGTCACCAATTTTTATCGAAGTCATTATTGTTGTTATTATTGTTATTGTTACTTTTATTTTCGTGAATTCACGGCAGTCTAACTGGTTTTCAAAGAGTACAGGGCACTGGCCAAGCATTTATTATTCATGATTCTGCTAAAAACGTTTGAACTCTACGGCACGTGTTGAGTGTTTACTGCTTTCTGAATTAACATATACAGACCAGGGCGAAGGTTGAGCAATTTAGAACTGTCGTGTAGGTTTTTGGGATAATATCCGTTGTGGATAATCCTAATGGTACTTTACAGACTGCGTTTGGTTGCCACATTCTCATTAGTTCTTTTAAGGTTTTTTTTTTTCTGGAGCTTCGCAGTGGTAGTGCAGTAGAGGCTGTAGCTGTTAGGAATTGCCGTATGCATTAAGTATGCTTCTTTGATGGTTCTGTAAAGCATGACTGTACGTGATCTGTTTTTAGGGACAGTTCGATCAGTTGTCATGGACTTCTCGTAGTATACTTCATAACATGAGTTCTGTAACACAGATTGTGGCTCATGTTTATATTACGGTGTTAGTTTTCCCTTTGACAGTCCACATTTATTAGCTAATTCTTGATGGAAGATGTTGGCTACTTGACTGTGACCATGGCTGTAGTCGCCTTGAGTTAATGCACGGCATGCACCGGTTATATGTTGAATGGGTCCTGAATTCTGTTGGCATTTTCTGCCGATATCGTTAGTTATATTCGGACCCTTCAAAATGTACTCTTATAATTATGGGTATTAATAACATGGTCCTGGATGCGTTATCATCATCATCGTCATCATCATCATATATGTCATGGAGCTGGGCCACTTGTTGACCCGTTCCGGTCTCACGCATCCAGACCTTTTTAAAGGTCTTCCATGATTCCTTCTGCCTGTTGGGGAATAGTGTTTCATTACCCTGGGTAATCTATTGCGAGGCATTCTATTTACGTGTTGTATCCAGTTCCTCTTGTAGTCCAGTAATTTGTCCAGAATTGGTGTTATTTTTAATTCCTTTGCAATTTGCATTATTATTATTATTATTATTATTATTATTATTACATTATCTCCTTTATGCAGGGTATTCACACTTACATACCTGAAACAAACCATGTTTCTAGGGTATACAGTGTCGCAGCTATTCCGCGCTGACTATTCATGGTGCATATATCGCCGTCTTAATTATTGTTGTTGTTGTTGTTGTTGTTGTTGTTGTTGTTGTTGTTGTCGTCGTCGTCGTCGTCGTCGTCGTCGTCGTCGTCGTCGTCGTCGTCGTCGTCGTCGTCGTCGTCGTCGTCGTCGTCGTTGTTGTTGTTGTTGTTGTTGTTGTTCCTACGAGTTGGGCAATGAATAGGTATGGATCTCAGCAAAATATCTAGTCGGTTTTCACTCCATCTTCATCCTGTTTGTGTACAATTCCGTCTACATTCCTTCACCTTTCTTCAGCTACCCCACAGTTCTTCCACATTCTACTATATGCGGTAACCTTTACTACGCTCTGTTACAGAGTACATTCGAAATTAATTTGTCACGAATTTCAGTCGAATGATGAATACGCTATCCAGTAGAGGGTATAAAAATACACTTTATACCGTGTGTATAATCGCCAGGATAACTTTGTCAGTGTGGTGACTAAACCACAGCTCGGCCGTGCCATGGCTTAGGCGGTTAGCCGCCGGCCTCCCACCGCGGAGGCCCGGGTTCGATCCCGGGTCAGTCCATGTGGGATTTGTGGTGGACAAAGTGGCACTGGGACAGGTTTATCCCCTAGTACTTCGGTTTTCTCGTGTTAGTTTCATTCCACCGGTGCTCCATTACTAGGAAAAGGACAAAAAATAATAATAATAATCATCGTCATCTTCATCACAGGGTTGCACAAGAAGCCTCAAGGCTGCGGTGCGTCCGTAGCGTCTGCTGTGGGGCCCTTCACCACTAAAAAAAATAGATCTATATGCTAACTAAGTCAGGAAACCTGATTTTATGAGGTAGTTGTTAGGTTGAAAGCTTTGTTTAAGGTCAATTGAAAGCTTTGTTTAAGGTCAATTGAAAGCTTTGTTTAAGGTCAATTGAAAGCTTTGTTTAAGGTTAATTGAAAGCTTTGTTTAAGGTCAATTGAAAGCTTTGTTTAAGGTCAATTGAAAGTTTTGTTTAAGGTCAATTGAAAGTTTTGTTTAAGGTCAAGTTGCAGACTCTGTGACTGAGATTCATTTTGTTACATTTAATATAATTTGGCCTCTCCTTGATTTTGACGATAGCTTTGTTTGTTTGCTTGCCAAGATAGGATTCAAACTGAAAGACATGAACTAGCTTTTCGTTCAATTTGTTTTCATCAGGCGCAATTAGCTGGTCCCATCATAGAACGGTCCCCAGTTAAATGAATAGGCCCGAAGGAATTACGCTTGTCCAATTGGAAAGAAGTGACATTAGTGAAAAAAAAGTCTTTTAATGTCTTTCTCTCTTTGTTTCTTTCTTTATAACTTCATTCAATTTTCCTTAATTTCTGTTCTTCATAATTTTCCTTTATGTTTCATACCCTGTTATTTCCTTCTTATTTCCTTTCTTTTTATGCAGCCTGCTTGGATTTGTTTGAATCGAATAAGAAATTAGTAAGTAATTTAATTCTGATTCGGAAGATGTCAGTGATCCATATTCATTAAGTTTACTGTTTAATGTTACAAAATAAGAAACGCGTTTATTCACCTGCTAGCAATTACAGGCATTGTTTTGATGTTATTGTTATTCACGTAGCCTTGCTTTTCTAACAGTTTTTTACAACCGTTTGTTCCATTGGTCATGCTTACTATTTGATACAGGCACAGGCCCGAATGTTAAGATATTTCTGATCATTAGAAGGATGATTTTAAGGGAAGGGCATGTAGCACGTATGGGAGGGATGAAAAATGTATAAAAACTAAAACTCTGAAAGCCTGAAGGAAAGGGACCATGTGAACGACGTAAGAGTAGATGGCAGGGTGTATCGAAATGGCTGTTAAGGAAATGATGTGAATTTCTAAGCTGTTAGCAGAATGAAGAGGTGTCTGTATGTGTTCATAGAACCCCTTGTTTAACCCTTTAAAGACGAAGCGTATCTGTTTTATATAAGGACTCAATGCGTACCGCGCTGTAAACACTCTCCACTTCGGTTATAAAAACCAGTCTCTTAATGTTTTATAAGGCAAAACTTGCTGTTTGTTCTGAGATCCGTACAAAACACATAAACGCAATGTGAGCACCGCGTAGAATTTTTTAACGTTAAACCTGGTCCTATGTAAAGTTACCGCTAGGCTTTAAAAGGTTGACTTAGCTAATGGAATTTGTGAACACATGTTGTGGAGCAAGGGTTGGCAGCCCTGATATGATAGAAACTATACACTTTTCTGGCAGGTCAAAAGAGTCTTAAAATCTCAATATAATTAACATTTTCAAAAGATTTTATCCTTTGACTTGTTATAGTTTAAAAATTACTTCATTTTGTTTGATCCAAAGTAGAGGTTTTACAGTATGAATTTTACCAAATGGCGGAAACAGCAGTCAGCTGTAGACGCGGTGTGTGTATCAAGGTACCTCAGATAGCAGACTATGCGGTTTAATGTTCTTTCAAAGTGAAGAAGATTTATGTATTCCGTTTACAGTAATGTTTTTACGGTACAGTGAAACTGCGTTTCGAAGGCACCTCATAGATGAAACATGAGAACTCTATTACAGAAAACAGAGAATGTGCGTCGAACGAGACTGGAATTATTCATAAATGTAAATAATAACAAATTATTGTCCAACACATAATGACAACACTTAATACAGTTATGTTTTGTAATTCAGTGTAAACTTTTGTCAGCAACGTCATTGTATGATGCCGACATAGAAAACGGTACCATTCATTTAATATGTTCCATGTCCGTGCACTATATTATACAAAAAACATTAAACACAAACAAATGCACAAAGAGTTTTTTCATCACTCGTAACACACTCCTACATGTTTCGACCCTGCTGGGTCATCTTCAGGAAGAACTTTCTGCCGTGGTTACACTATGGTTGCACTTTATAGTTGAGCTGTTGATTGTGTACACTGTTGATTGTGTACACTGTTGATTGTGTACACAACAGCTCAACTATAAAGTGCAACCATAGTGTAACCACGGCAGAAAGTTCTCCCTGAAGATGACCCAGCAGGGTCGAAACATGTAGGAGTGTGTTACAAGTGATGAAAAAACCCTATATGCATTTGTTGGTACCCTTCATCTTATTTATGCGAATAACATGACCTTTAACCCTTTAAAGACGAAGCGTATCTGTTTTATATAAGGACTCAGTGCGTACCGCGCTGTAAACACTCTCCACGTCGGTTATGAAAACCAGTCTCTTAATGTTTTATAAGGCAAAAGTTGCTGTTTGTTCTGAGATCCGTACAAAACACATAAACGCAATGTAGGCACCACGTAGAATTTTTTAATGTTAAACCTGGTCGTCCGTAAAGTTACCGCTAGGCTTTAAAATGTTAACTGACGGATGCTTTGAGCTCAATGAAACTGTAATTATTCAGTTCGTCACAAATTTTGTGTGCGGACAGCGACAGAAATATTTGAAGAGTAGCGAGTCGAGCGACGTTTGCAATGTCGTCTGGGATGTGACGTTAATGTAGTCTATCAGAAGTGTACTGATGTTTTGTTAGTGATCTGCTCTATTATACGTAAGGGTTAGGGTGCTCACGCGTCTACACAAATCACTGGTACAGATACCCTGTGGGGTGACCACCCCTCGATAACTGGAGCCTCCCCTGTGCTTATTATCGAAATTGTTTCCAGATCTCGTAGCAGCGATTCAGGATACTTATTTCTGTCAGAAGACTGGAATCCAGTCCGAAAACCCGTACAAAAGATGTTTGTATTCTTTAGTTTTGGAGCCCTGACGCAGGCCCCCCCCCCCCACTGCCAGGTCCCCCGGCCCGCGGCGTTTGTGGACATTTTATCTACGTCACTGTCACGGTTATGAACGTAACGTCGTTTTAAACGCTGAATCCAGTTTTGTTCTTTAAATTCAACGGCAAATTTGAAGAGTTATTTGTAACGTTAAGGACAATGATTCTGTCCTTAATTTTGACATAAATTCGCTAGCAGAATAGGAGAGAATATATAAATAGTATATCCGACATCGAGTTTGAATTATTAGAGAATGCACGGCCTACAGTCGTTTGTAACGCGTATAAGCTTCAAAAGAAAGTAGAAAAATTCCGTGTTTATTTTGTGTTACGTATTGCGGTTTCTCAGTGTGTACTGACGAAATTACGTGGCGGCAGGTGTCGTAAGATATTAAACCTTCATGTTTATCATCCTGAGAACCCCTAATCTCGCGAAAACATTTCTATGCGCAAAATTTGATACGTTTGTTATTATTATTATTATTATTATTATTATTATTATTAATTTTTAACAAGATACGACTATCTGCAGTCATTTCCTTCGATGTCTCTAAACCTTCGAACAGACAAGATCGATTATGGCAGTGTCAAATATGTCATGACTGTGTTAATGACGCATTAATTTATTTCGCTCATAAATATGTATTTTAAATGAACGGTGTTTAAAAGCCACCAATTTTAGCACATTCAATTAACCCATAAACATTTCTGTTGCTCCCATGCGAACTACATTTTGTGCAAAAGTTTCTCAACCGAATGGAGTTTTGTTGGTTTGGTTTGTTCCGCCGGAGGGGGGGGGGGGGAATTGTTTGTGCGTTTTTGTTTGTCGTAGTCAGGTGTTAGGAGATGTTAGCTTTCTGTTTTGTGAATCGGAAAGCTTAACTGTGCGGTTCATTTCAATCATTCGTCTCCCTGCGGACGCACATAGTCTCCGTCCCTGGTCATAGCAGAGAGTACATAGTCTTAAAAAGCGCAGGTGAGGTTCCCGATTCCATGTATTTATTATATATTCTTTACATGAGCGGCGTGAATTGAATGTATTTCGTACAGTGTGAGGCATGTAGGTAGAGTCTGTGTGTCCACGTGTTTTATAGGCGAGTGTTATTGACGAGTTTTGGTTAATGTTAAGGTAAAAGCCTACTCAGAAACTTCTGTGTTGATTGAAGATTTTAGGCTTTCACAGCGGTATAGTTGAGGTCTCGTCTCTGCTGGATTATGGGGCAGCCTCACTGGATGATTCGTGCTCGACGTTTCAAGATAACGTAATGGTCTCTTTTTCAAGGGTAGAACACTCTGAAAACAGACAAAGGAATAAAGTGTTTTACGTATCGAAAGTGTCAGTTGCTGGTATTATATAGCGTCCATTATATAGTGACGAAATATGACTGTGAAGCATTCGTCTGATGATACTGGCAGGAGAAATGGAAATATTGGGAGACAGATCTGTTCCAGCGCCACTTTGTCCACCACAAATCCCGTATACAAATTATCAGTTTTTGACTGCGCTGAATGTTGAAGCTGTGGTCTTCTGCGTTGTAGACTGTCATGCTGCCTCAGTTCTAAAAAAGAAGTCCACTCTGAAAAAGGGGGCAACATTTTTTTCCCCATAATGTTGGTATTCATGTAGAAGGCTACGTGATTTTACAACCCAGAAAATCACGAATTGTAGTTGTAGGTGGAGTTTAGATTTTGTCCTCATTATTTTGGCTACAATCCCTACACTACATGAAACAGACACTTTAAAGTATATTTGTCACTAACTTTTTAGTCCCTGATAAATGAACTCGAATGTTTTGTACTGTAAATAATAAAACGTTGGAAGAATGAAATAGGCGGGTCATGTGGCAAGTATGGGAGAAATTAGATGTGCATACAGGGTTTTGGTGGAGAGACCTGAGGGCAAGAAACCACTTGGAAGACCGAGGCGTAGGTGGCAGGATAATATTAAAATGGATCTTCAAGATGTTGGATGTGGAGGTTGATCTGATTCAGGACAGGGACAGGTGGCGGGCTCTTGTGAATGCGGTAATGAACCATCGCGTTCCATAAAATGGGAAGAATTTCTTGGTCACCTGAGGATCTGTTAGTTGCTCAGGAACGACTCTGCTCCATGGAGTTAGTGAGTGAGTTATCAAGCGTTGCAGGTCTGAGCCTGACCCCATCGACCCTCCATACTCATAAGCCACCGTTTTAAAAGCCATCGTAATATTGTCCTTCGTCTAAATCTACGAAGTGTGTTCTCCCAGTCGCCTTCTTCAGCAGTGTGCACTCACCGACTCTGCAACAAACCTAGTCTGCATTCTGCATGTCTATCCCGTCGCAGGCTCCTGAATTTCATTATCCTAACAGTAAGAGGACTTGCGTAAATTACGAAAGTTCTTAAACTCGTTGCTTACGTCATTTATGTTACGACAGACTAATAAAACATAATTTCGTCACTCCATATTTCGGTACGGAAATAACACAAAAATAGTGCAGGTGTACGTAGGCTTCGTGTTGTACCTGGTGATGTCTGCAGTTGATTTACTGTAGGTACATCTGGAGGCTGTTTGTATTATTGAACATAAAGAACGACGAAATGTGATAAGCTGGTAACAAAATGAGTTTAAAAAAATGCTGATTCCCAAAAAATTCAGTTTTAGACCCTAAACGTAGCACGAAATTTGCTCCCTTACGACGTTTGCTTCCTCAGTAAGAAATTATCATCATCATCATCACCATCATCATCATCTCCTTTATGCAGGGTATGCACACTTATACGAGTATACCTGAAACAAACCATGTTTCTAGGGTATACAGTGTCGCAGCTATTCTGCGCGTACTGTTAATGGTGCATATAGCGCTGTCTTCAATATTAAACTCTTTTGTGCTTCTACATTAGCACTTCCCGCAGTATGTGCGCTGTGCCCAGTACGGCTGTTTTCTGCGGTTCCTTGATATCGTGCTTTCCCGGTACGCTGCTCATGTATTTTCTGAAGGATTTTGAAATGGTTCCAGTTGCTTCTATTATTACTGGCGTCACCTTTGTTTTTACATTCCACACGCGCTGTATTTCTATTATAAGGTCTTATTTTAGAATCTTCTCGGCTTCTTTCTTTGTCACATTTCTGTCTCCCGGGATTGCTACATCAATTAGCATACATGTTCCTTGTTGGGGGATGGTTCTGTCGGTTTGCACTTGTTGATTCCATAATATGGCTACCTTGCCCACTTTACTTCTTTCTACTGATTTCGGTACATGCTCGTACCAGAGTTCACTGTCTAATTTTACCCCCAGTTCCTTACATATGTTGAAGTGCAGTTCAGCACACACTCTATCACGTCGCTTGATGTATTGTTCTTTTGCCAATATTGGGCACGCTGACACAATGCGGTCTGCTGTCTCCTCAAATTGGTGACATAATCTGCATTTGGTGTCTTTTTTTGTTTTCAATATTTCTGTTGCACGGTATTTTGTTTGTAGTGCTTGGTCCTGTGCTGCCACTATTTCACTTTCTGTTTCTGCTTTCAGGTCTCCCTTTGACAGCCAGAGGAACGTGTCTTCCTCGCTAATGAGATGTTTACCTATGCTTCTAATGCATTACTTTATTTTCCCATTTTTCCTTTGAGGACTCTTGCCTTTGTGTTTTGTATTCCATCTTGTTTCATGTTACTGTTCTCGTTTGGTTGACTCAATTCATCTATGATCTTCGCTTATTATTATTATTATGTCGGTTTTGTTTTGTGCGTGTTTGTAATTTTGTTGTACATATATGTTTATGTTTCTTTCGTTATTGGCCCTGCCCTTTTAAGCCGGGCTGTTAAGAAATTGAATAATTCAATGCTCTTAAATTCAGTTGTAGTTTATTAATATGCCGAGTCTACAGCTAGAAGACCAATTACAGAAACGGCACCACACAAATAACGACGGATAATGAACAGGACACAAATGAAACAGACACAACAAAAGGAGCAAACAAACAAACAAACAAACAAACAAAAGAATATTTAAATAAATAATTAGAAAACCGTACAATAATAATGTAAAATGATGTCACGTCTGTGATGATGATTCAATAAATTCAATTTAATGCTTATTTATTTATTATTATTATTATTATCATTATTATTATTCTAACAGAAGAACAAACGGGACCCGGTTTTACTTCAGGTTTCTATAGCACTGAAAAATAAACCGCACAATTATATCACCGTTACTAAATAGTAGTATCTTAACTTAAATGCTCGTTACATTTTCGTATAAAAATTGTCCATGTACGCAGAATAATACAGGAGTTGCCTACGCAGCGCAGCCATGAAGCAAACTTGCATATTGTGTATCGGCCTGAGTTGCCGCTGGGAACGTTTCGGTGTTCTGCCTGAGCGCGTGCCCAAAAAAAAGGCTTGCTCTACTATCAAATTGAGGATAAAATGAAATTGGTAGCAGAAAGTTAATTGATAAATATCGGGAGTAAAAAGTCGGTAATACCAAGCGTTGTGTTCGAGTTGGTAGCACGCATGCGTATTAGAGAGGTCGCGGATTTAGTTGGTTTTTTGCTTTTCAGAGACGCGATATCCCGGCTGATAGTTTTTGTAGTTTTACTCACTGTTTCGACGAAAATGACGGAATAGTATTAAAAGCTAGGCCACGACCGATTCCTTCGTCACCCTTTCCAACTCATTATTCACTACACATTCACCACGTTACTCCGTGCAGTACCAGTTATTAATTTTTTTTTTCTGTGGCGCTTCGGCCCGTATTCGGGTCATGTCCTCCCCTTACAAGGCTTCACGATCACACTCAGACACACACCACACTCGGTACGACTCCTCTGGACGAGTGATCAGCCCGATGCAGAGACCTCTACCTGACAACATACAACACTCAAAAGAGACATTCATACTCCCGGCGAGATTCGAACCCGCAGTCCCAGCAAACGAGCGGCCGCAGACCCGCGCCATAGACAGCACGGCCACCGGAATCGGCCCCACTTATTAACAGCCCGGTTAAATAAACCGTAACAGACAGACCTATAACCCTTTAAAGACGAAGCGTATCTGTTTTATATAAGGACTCAGTGCGTACCGCGCTGTAAACACTCTCCACCTCGGTTATAAAAACCAATCTCTTAATGTTTTATAAGGCAAAAGTTGCTGTTTGTTCTAAGATCCGTACAAAACACATAAACGCAATGTGGGCACCACGTAGAATTTTTTAATGTTAAACCTGGTGGTATGTAAAGTTACCGCTAGGCTTTAAAAGGGTAATATACACGGTACCAAAGCAGTCAAAGGTACATTCTGGGGTCACATGCGACCCCATGTTGATTCTTAAGCGATTTTTTCCATTATGCCTCTTCTGGTTAAGGCATAAACATAATAATAAATTCTGAAAATTGTACCAAATTTTACTCCGGTCACGATAGTTTTGGTTGCCAAAAGTAGAGTGTGGGTGGATCTTTGCGAATTATCCTGTGTTACATTTTATATAGGAACAACTCTTTGTGTCGGTGTCCTTTAATCGTAGATTTTCCTTCAGGCTCCATTTATATCCACAACTAATCTGTTTAGTATTTATATATATATGGTTTCCCTCTGTGCGTCCAAGAAGGTGTCAAGTTCGTACCGAAACTTGGTCCAAGGCTGGGACCCTCCAAGTCTTTTTTTCAGTTAACCTTTGCAAGCCTATAGGTTACTTTACGCACCACCAGGTTGAAAATTAAAAAATTCTACGTGGTGCCCACATTGCTTTTATGTGTTTTGTACGGATCTCAGAACAAACAGAAACGTTGGCCTTATGCAGCATTAACTGATCGGTTTTTATAACCGAGGTGGGGAGTGTTTACAGCGCGGTACGCACTGAGTCGTTATGTAAAAACACGCAGGTTTCGTCTTTAAATGGTTAATTATTTATAATTCCACCATTTGGAGCTATATATTCCCATTTCCCAACATTATCTTTAAATAAATTATAATTAAGTAGAATGAAGTACAAAACATTCAGCTGTATATTCTGGGGTCAAGTACGGCCCCCTATTGATTCTTAAATGATTTTTTTTTCTGTTAAGCCTCTGTTGGAAAATCAGTCTAAAGTATATTTAAAAGGTTATAAATTTTGCAAGGTGTTGTTGTTCTTAGGTTCCATTTACACCCACAGTTACTGGTATCAGTTATTCGTACGTATAGTTTTCCTCGGTGTGCCCAATAAAGTGTCACGATCGCATGGAAACTTGCGATCGTGACTGCTTCATTCCGCATCTTTGTTTCAGTTTATTATTCACTAATCACTTCACCACTTGACCCTATATATTCCCGTTTACTAATATAATTTTTAGATAAATTAAATTCAAGTAAAATAAAGTAACATACATTCAGTGGTATAATTTGGGATCAAATAGGACCTCCTATTGATTTTTAAACTATTATTTTCCATTTACTTCTGTAGGAAAATTAGTGTAAAGTATTTTAAATTATTTAGAAGCGCTTATTGAGAAATTAGATATGGTAGCTAAGACCAGTAACTGCACACAAATGTGTGAAAGTATAATATGTTTTGTTGGTTTTAGCTACCATATCAGTCTAAAGTATATTTAAAGAATCATAAATTTTGCCACTTGTACCAAAAAACATTCTGTTTGTCCTAATTCTGGTTTTCCTAAAGTAAACTGTCAGTTGATCTTCATAAATTGTTCTGTGTTCGGTTTCCAGCAAAAAAAATATCTCTGTTTCGGTGGCCCTGACCTGAATATTGTGTTCACTTTACTGCTACACTGTTTGTTTATGTGGAGTATTTTTTTACCGAGAGAAACAGATTTATAAATAATACAGAGCACATCATTACCATAATTAGATACGAGGACCAGCACATTCCAGGCTTCAATTTCCTGTGTATATTTACTTCAAAGTGAAACTAAACGTACCTCCAGCACTGCGTTGCACAGTTCGCCCACGGCCTAACGCATCCGCTCGCAATATATAGATTTTATTGATTTATTTAGTATAATCGTTTATACAAGGACACGCAACACAATGTAGCACAGAGAATGTTTCAGATTCTTTGTTTTAAAGTATAAATCTTGGATTATCGAATAAACTTTGTTGCGTTAGGGCGAACTTAAACAATGAAATCAAGAACTCTCGCCGCAACGCAAACCAAAAATTAAAAGGGGGGGGGGGGGGAAACATTTTTCTCCGAAACCTTCTTTATCGGACCACATGATGTCACATCAAACAAGGCAGCAGCCTTTATAACAAACCTGAGTTTTGTAGGAAATACATGCGTTTATGAGATCTGAGATTTCTGGGATGTCACGCAGAGTAGATTGGTAGCTAGTTACCGTAGTTTCGGAACAACCTATCGGTCTCTCCTTTAAGGTCTTAACCTGCTTGGCGCTTGAAGATGAGACCGATAGGTTGTTCCGAAACTACGGTAAATAACTACAAATTAATGCTGCGTAACATTCCAGAAGAGTGAAGATTTCATTTACATAGCGGCGGAAGCCTGAAATCACGCGTATGCGTTTATGATGTAACGTTTGTCAATATTTAGATTATTCTGGTTTATGACGCCGTGTGGGGAATTTTGAGATGGTAGAAGCCAGATTATGAAGAAAGACGGTTATACCAACACAGTACTGAATAAACATTTGCGTTTGTGGCGTATAGCCTAATATTTTAATGTTGTGAACAAAATTTATTTTCTTCTTATTGCGTAACTAAAAACGTAAATATTTTAACAATTATAAATTTGAGTTCTATTTTATACAAACATGAAACTTGGTTTCTCACATTAAAGGAAGAATATAGGCCGAGGGTGTTCGAGAATGGGGTGCTGAGGAGGATATTTGGGCCTAAGGCGGAGTAAGTAATAAGGGAACTGGAGAAAACTCTAAATGAGGTGTTATGATTTACAGTTTCGCCAAATATTATTTGATGATAAAATCAAGAAGGAAGAGCGGGTTGGGGCACGTGGATATGGAAAGAACCGGAAAACGCCTCTTATACTAATAGGATCGTACACTGTTACTTATCACTATGTATTCTTTGTACAGTCTTAGTAAACACACTAACAAAAGCACTTTACTGGGGAGTTGCGTGTTGCTGTCCAATACAGTGCATATATTGCTTTAATTTCTAATATCTTACGAATAGGAATTTTATATTAGTGAACTATGGGATTATTAGATGGCTGTAGAGATTAACCCTTTAAAGACGAAGCGTATCTGTTTTATATAAGGACTCAGTGCCTACCGCGCTGTAAACACTCTCCACTTCGGTTATAAAAACCAATTTCTTGATGTTTTATAAAGCAAAAGTTGCTGTTTGTTCTGAGATCCGTACAAAACACATAAACGCAATGTGGGCACCACGTAGAATTTTTCAATGTTAAACCTGGTCGTATGTAAAGTTACCACTAGGCTTTAAAAGGTTAAATAAAACGCTACTGTCCCGCTTTCTCTCTCTGTTCAAGTTTATAACTTCCAATTTAAAATAAGTTGGTATAGTACGACTGTTTCCATAAATTCCCTGGCGTTTGGTCAGCAAACCTTGCATGACGTCACGAGGGTCGCGAAGTCGTGTCCTTCTGCAACCCGAGAGATGGGGGTGCTACGGTAGGACGCAACTTTTTTTCCTTTACAGGTAGCAGCTACAATCAAGTGAGAAATAGGAGGATCTTAAAGTATTTCTACACTCGCACTGAATTTCGTTATGCAAAATAACAGGGGTTTTGTTAGAATACTTTAACTATAAATGTTGGTAATTAACCCTTTAAAGACGAAGCTTATCTGTTTTATATAAGGACTCAGTGCGTACCGCGCTGTAAACACTCCCCACTTCGGTTATAAAAACCAATCTGTTAATGTTTTATACGGCAAAAGTTGCTGTTTGTTCTGAGATCCGTACAAAACACATAAACGCAATGTGGGCACCACGTAGAATATTTTAATGTTAAACCTGGCCGTATGTAAAGTTACCGCTAGGCTTTAAAAGGTTAATATAGACGAACTCTGTTGTTATCCGGGTCCGGATCAGCTGATACTTCGGTCGGTGTCAAACCCTGCCGGTGACAGTTTTTAATCATCCCTGACGACTGCCGAGTTTAATGACAAAGACGCACAGTGATATTACTGTGCGTTTCTTTACTTTTCCAGGAACCAGAATAGCTGAGTAGGTATAGTGGCTGGATAACGTACTGGACAATCGAGGAATATCGATTGGAGGGTAAGAGGTTTTCTTTCCGAAGCGTCAGTACCGGCTATGGTGTCCACCCAGCCTTCTGTTGAAATGTTACCGGGGGCTGTTTTTCCGGGTGGAAAACGGCCGGTGTGTGAAGCTAAACGTTAATCTCAATTACGTGTTAGGATGCACTTCCACTCTGCTATATTCCTGCATGAAGAGGGGCCTAATTAGCACAGGGCAACTTTGCCTTCTAACTTTGGTTAATTGGCTCGTAAAAGACTGAAAGATGATTCTTACTATAAAGTTTTAAGGGCTGCAGAAAACTGACCAGATGAATATTTTATCACGTTAATGGAAGCCGAGTGCCTCTTGCTAAGTATCCTGCTGCAGGCTGCAGTGTTGTCGTTTCGTGCAACGTTAACAGCCCTCCAGTAAACGTATATTTGTATATTAACATCGCAGACTCGTGGGTTATGAGATCATGCAGTCTGGCGCGCTGGTAGTGGAGTTTTGGAGAAACTTGCTGCCTACGTCTTTGCTACGGGATACAGTATTAAAATTGTTGCTGTGTTCTACATGAAGACATATGAGAGAGTTGTATTATACCGCCACTCATAATTAACCCTTTAAAGACGAAGCGTATCTGTTTTATATAAGGACTCAGTGCGTACCGCGCTGTAAACACTCTCCACTTCGGTTATAAAAACCAATCTCTTAATGTTTTATAAGGCAAAAGTTGCTGTTTGTTCTGAGATCCGTACAAAACACATAAATGCAATGTGGGCACCACGTAGAATTTTTGAATGTTGAACCTGGTGGTACCTAAAGTTACCGCTAGGCTTTAAAAGGTTAAAATAGGCAACAGCTTTATGCCTCGGCCGCCTTGCCCCTATGAAAGAGAGTCTCCGATACCCATTAGTAGAATTTTCTGTTATTCATACCGTGCATAGTATTACAATTAACACATCAACCAATATCTGCACTTAGTTTTATTAATTGCGTATGTTGATTGATGTGTTAACCACTGGTAGAAGGCTAGTCTGAATTTAAAACCGGTCTGGACACTTGGGGAGAAGAGAACAATTTCTCGTCTCCGCTGGGAGGTGAACCAATTTCCTCGGTTCTGCCCAAAGCATAGTAACGACGCCGACTGAGCTACATACTGGGTACTCTGAAGAGAGTATTTTGGCCCGAATGTGCTGCGAACCACATTGCGTTATGTCAGTCCAGACGACTGCAGTGCCTTCTTTTACCGACCTGATGACCGGACATGAAAGACAATTCTGGACCTTCCATGATAAACGAACGAACGAACGAACGAACGAACGAACGAACGAACGAACGAACGAACGTACTAATTAACTAAGTAGCTTAAGTACAGTCGAACTCGGTTATAACGTTATGAAGGGGACTGAATATTTTTTGTCGTTATAAACGAGTGTTGTTATAACCGGCTTGTTTAACGTAACGGCTAACAGTGAGGAATTAATTGGTACCACAGAATATCTGAGGGTATAGACCAGGTGTCATGTTAACCGATGTCGTTATAGCCGGGTTCGACTGTACTTACTCGCTTGCATATTACGACGAGTAGAGTTCTTCTTCAGAACCTTACAGATGCTGATTGAGTCAAGAAATTCCTAGCAATTTATTGAACCCAGAGTTTCATGACCGTGTTCACTAATGCCCGCCACTTGTCCCCTTCTTGAACCAAATCAGACCAGTCTACAACATCACATGTCATTTTCTTAAGTAATCCGGCTTACGCCTACTGTGATTAAGCACACGGCGCGAACATACATTAGGAGGTAACGTTCACTTTGTAGTTCGCATACTTTATCTATTAAATAGCGCAATATTGACATATATATAAAAGGTCGTGTGCGTATACGTTCTTACTGCTATTTGAGGATAGCGATTTATCATATGCCCCTTCTGTGCACACTATCCATTAAATCATGGTATAATTCACAGCAACTTTTTGTCTCTATACTTTAAAATTAATTGTATAAGTACCCTTTAACTGTGAGTTAATACTTTAATTATATGACAGTTTTTAACGGTGGAACGGTTCTGACACTTTTGTGATTGTAATTGTGTTCTTGTTTATACGTCCCTGGAGATGGCCACATAAGTGGCCGAAACATGTCGAAGGACAGCTTGTAGTAAAATTACATGAAAATACTATTGTGCATTTGCTGGTATTAATATTGTATTCTTTGATGAATACACGGAATATGCACCATATAAATTCATTTGAAATATTTTCGAAGTTATTGGAAAAAAGGTTATATATTTAGTAATTGAATTAATGTGAATAGCTTCGTAAATATACACTTGATAAACCTGAACATCAAAGTGAAATTAAGAGGGGACATTATCAGGAGGTTACAAAACGCTTTGTAATGAGGGTTTCATTATCTGAACCCTTTATTAGAGTGATAAGATCAAGAGGGGGCGAGAAAAGTGGTCATGTAGCAAGCATAGGAGGAATATTAATGTCTCAATCACCATATGTGTTTGGGAAATCTATTATGTGCAGTGTAACTCCTGAGTTTAAGTGCAGTTTTCTTCAGGGTACGAAGCTCGGTACTTGTGTCCATCGCACTAAGCATAGCCTCTCTTCTGGGCCCAAGTATGACAGGGCAGTTCTTCGAAACCACTCACCTGACTTTTTAAAGAGCAACAGGGAAGTTGTTTGTTTCCTTTTGCAGTATTTCTTTCCCTGAGACAGTTTGGATTACCGTTAGAATGTTGGAATGCTTGAGATCAGACTGTATCGAGATAAACCGATTGGTTAACAAGAGTGACACAAGTAACATTCCTGTAAACTTGTTATATACATCAAACACGAGAAGCAAAATGATTTGAAACAACGTTAACTGCAGAGAGAAATTTAATAGCTGCAGAGAGAAATTTTATATGGAATAAATCAGTAACAATTAGGCTCTATGCGGTATAAACTGATCCTTCCGTCTTTTAAGGAGGGGTTGGGGGGGGGGGGGGGCGACCTGGTCCCGTGCGGCTGCAGTCCCTGAGATATGCTGGGTATGAAGGGCAAGGGGGGCTTTGTGAAGACTCTAATGAAACTTGATGTTTAATAAAAGATACGAAATTTCTCGACTACTTGAGAAAGTACTATATTTTCAAGGACTTTGCTGCTTGGGGTTTTGGGTTAGTTTGATCAAACACCTAACCCGTTAACTGCATGTTCTAGAGTGTATTTTTAGCTTCATACAAATACTTAACGTTTTTACTGGTTAGTTTCGCATGTCGTTCGTTGTCAAAGTTATAAAATATGGAAATTATTGAATTAATCTGACAAACTTTGGAAGCATTTTTGAAATTAAGTTGGAAACAAAAAATGTAGCTAATAGCTTCGCAATGTCTGCGTGCCAGTTTGCGTGTAACAACCTGAAAATCATTGAATATATTTTAATAAAATTTGATGTGAATTTGTTTGACTAGAATTTGTCTGTACGTTTAAATTTTGATAAATATCAGGCGGTAGTAATGGACACCTTTCCTGAAGACCCAAATTTTTCTTTGCTTTCATTTGTACTGAAGGTTTGTCCGTATCTGTCTCAGTAGAAAATGTTACCAATAGAAGTTTTAGGCAGTTGGGTGCATGGCGGGAGTTGAATGAGGTTGCTGTTATATTGCATTGCACCCTGATTTGGTGCTATGACCTTCGCTTAAGGGCCCAACAGATTGTTTTGAATCCTCAGGCGAAATTCGTAGTCTAACATACACTGACAAAATATTTCAAACCGATTCCTAGTACACGTAACAAAAGGTATTCCAATTGAATATTATCTGTGCCGTGTACGTGCCTGTGTAAATACAGTGATACGTACTGATAAGCAACTGGTACACATATGATAAAGTCCAATGCTCAAACACTTTTTTACAAACCCCAAAATGTTTCGATGCCTTAATGCATCATCTTCAGGGGACACTACATTTAAAACACACCAAAAAACACACAGCATAATTTTTAATTTAAAAATTGTGCTGTGTGTTTTAAGTGTTTTTGAGTGTTTTTAAATTTAGTACCCTCTGAAGATGATGCATTAAGGCATCGAAACATGTTGAGGTTTGTGTAGAGATGTTTTGAGAATTGGATTTTACCATTTGTGTACGAGTTGGTTATAAATACAGATCGTTGTGCACAAATTATTCGCTTCAGTACAATATGACAGTGCACTTAAAATACCTCTCCAAAGGATCAAAGGAGAGAAAAGTGAATTACACATTTCATAGCCGGTATGTCGTAGCAATCAGTCTTAAAAGTTTTGAATTAACATTTGAGAGCGAAGGCGCCGGATTTGTTACTCGGTAATGTCATTTCGCCTCATCGAAGCGACAAGAATGGCGTGGGCAAATATGGCTGTGACGCGGCGAGGTAGCCTCACTGCATGTTGTCACTGTACACACCAGCAGCGGGGAGACGAGAGTTCTCTTAGACCTAACATATGTGGAGTGATGTAAAGCATAACAGAAACTGTTACGTTGCCACACCGCAACGTGTGCTTGCCAAACTGGTTTGAGGGTCGCCGCCGGTTGACGGAATGCAGGCCATCCAGGCAGAGAGCAAATATTTGCTCGTGTGATGTTAATTGCGACAGGCAACATAAAAGTTTCAGGAGAGAAATTCAGCCGCGAATCCGCCATTTTATACCCTATTTCTGTGTGTTTCCTCCCTCTTCCTTCTCCCGTACCCTCTCCTTTTCGTTTTTCTGCCTACCTACCTACCTACCTGTCTGTCTGTCCGTCCGTCCGTCCGTCTGTCTGTCTGTCTGTCTGTCCGTTCGTCCGTCCGTCCGTACGTCTGTCCGTCGCTCCGTCCGTCTGTCCGTCCGTCCGCCCGTCCGTCAGTCCGTCCATCCATCCATCCATCCATCCATCCATCCATCCATCCATCCACCTAGCTACCGACTACCCACTCACCCACGTACCTACCTACCCACCCACCTATGTATCTACCCACCGACCTACCTACATACCCACCCACCCACGTACCTACCTACCTACCTACCTACCTACCTACCTACCCACCCACTTACCTACCTACCTACCCACCCACCCACCCACTCACCCACGTTCCTACCTACCTACTGACATACCTACATGCCCATCCACCCACCCCTCCACCTATCTACGTACTGTCTGTCTGTCTGCTATCTGTTTTGACTGGTACAAATTTTGTGTATTATACACACAACGAGATGTTACACATGAAGATTACTTATTTTGCTTAGATTTGAGATTTTTACAGCGCTGACAACCCATATTTTTAAATTTGTGCTTTATGACACCGTGTAATCTGGCAGGTTCCTACCAACATTTAATTTGAAATTTTTACAGCGCTGACAACCCATATTTTTAAATTTGTGCTTTATGACACCGTGTAGTCTGGTAGGTTCCTACCGACATTGAAGAGGAACGTAATGCTTGTGATGTTCTGTGCGGATAGTAGCGATATATTTCTATGATCTTTGGTGGCCACCTGCCAGGATACACGGTGTCATAACTCAGAAGGTCGTAATATGATGGCAGCCAAAAAGTCATCAAAATATCTTCCCGTTTGCCAGCTGCTGTGTGTCACCGAACGGCGGTCTAGTACCTTGCTGTCGTCACATACCTGCTGTGACCGTGACTTTCTGTAAATCCTGTACATGTTGCCCGCATTATTCCGTGAACGGAAGTAAGTCCGTCTCCAAGTGCCCATTGTCAGAGAACAGCACAAACATAAGAACAAATTTCCAGGATCAGAGCTGGATTCGAATTTCGGCTGTAGTCCTCCGACGGCTCAGGACCGTACGCTAACTGGAATCACCACTATTTTTCCTCCAAAATCCATTTCCATTGCAACAACTCTTCGGGTCCTTTATGGGGACGTCGCGCGGACTTAGCTGTTCGGAGTTTCTGAGTATCTTTCTCTCTGGCCACTTATATGATTTCCTCATTCAGTCACACACTCGTTTCTTTCTATTGAACGTCGGTGTATCTCATTGGCTGAGTCGTTACCTGTTCTTTCTCCTATTTGGAGGTCCCAGTTTCCTGTGTCAACATGGAGATCGCGTACCCTAGTTATGGATATACCTGGTTTTATTCCATCCTTAAATTTACAGGTAGTGCCTTAAATTAGGTTACAGTGTAGTGACTAGGCTGTGGGGATTCGAATCCAGGATGAGGCGAGAGATTTTTTTTCTCCAAAATTCCCAGATTGGTGCTGAGAGTAACCCAACATCATATTCAATGGATAGTGGGGTTCTTTCCCTGGGGGTAAAGAGGGCGGATAGGGTGATATGGACCTCCCATTTCCATTTAGAGCCGAGGCAAAGACTGAATGGAGCTATTCCTGTACTCCCCCCTCTCTGTCTTCCTGGCGTGGGCAGGGGTAAATTCATCAAGCTTCCTTCAGCATATGTCTCGATTCATTATTCACTGACATTCGACATGTGTGGCAGTACTAATAGTGTTAACCTTTTAAAGCCTAGCGGTAACTTTACATACGACCAGGTTTAACATTCAAAATTCTACACGGTGCTGACATTTCATTTATCTGTTCTGTGTGGGTTACAGAACAAACAGCAACTTTTGCCTTACATAACATTAAGAGACTGGGTTTTATAACCGAAGTGGAGAATGTTTACAGCGCGGTACGCACTGAGTCCTTATATAAAACAGATACGCTTCGTTTTTAAAGGGTTAATAAAAACAAGTGAACACCTCCATGGGATCTCCATGGAACAGAATCCTTCTGAAGAAGCCGATATCTCCTCATCTATTCGAGATATTCGCCGCAGTTTATAGAACCCGAATGTATATTACCATGTTAACAGCAGTCCCACGTTTATTCCCATTCTGAGGCAGGTGCATACATGTTCTGTGTCGTCTCTTTGCTATAGGTTTCCCACCAAAACCCTGTTTGCATTTCTCTTCTCCTCCATACATGCCACATGCCCAACCCATCTTACCCTACTTGATATGATCACCCGAATAATATTTGGTGAGGTGTATAGATTATGACGCCACTTATGATGTAAGTTTCTACACTCTGCGGCCAGTTCCTCTCTCTCAGGCCAAAATATACCGGGTGTTTCTAAAATAGGCGACCAAATTTGACGTACGTGTCCTATGAACCGAAACAAAGAAGGAACTTTACATAAAACATGTGCCCTAGGACGCTTTGTTTGCGCGATATAACCACTTTAAATATCAGGGAATGAGCAGGGCAGTATCATATTTGACAGTACAAGGCGAAAACTTCGAGCACTTGTTGTGAAAGGTTTGCTTGTGTACTCTATGGCTTTGAAGCGCTCAAGGACTCGTCTTTGTACGAAGATTGCTCTTTGTTTTGGTCCATAGAGCACGTATGTAAAATATGGCCCCCTATGTCCAATAACATTGTATTTCACAGCACCCTATCCAGCGATACCCTTATCATGTGGTCTTATGTTAACTTCAGATATAAATTTTCACACACTTATATGCGATAAAGTGCCGATCCCAGTGGCCGCATGGTCTAAAGCGTGAGTATGCTGCCGTTCGCTTGCTTGGATCGTGGGTTCAAATCCCACCGGAGGCATAGATGTCTCTCTCTTCTGAGTGGTGTGTGTTGCCAGGTGGAGAGGTCTCTGCGATAGGCCGATCACTCGTCCAGAGGAGTCCTACCGAGTGTGGTGTGTCTGAGTGTGAGCTCGGAACTCAACAATGAAGAGGCCTAAGCCCACTGTGGGTCTCGAACCGTGAAACAATGCGATGCAGAGAAAAAAAAGCAGTTTTTATTGCAATCTTTATATTTTTAATTAGTAAACGAAATAAAATGTTAGCAGACATTGACTGAATAGTCAAGGAATATGTGACTGTAAATAAATAGGTACATAGTTATGCTCCATACGTTTTGATTCAGAAAGTGCCATAAAATAAAAGAAGGGAAAGTGATTAATTATATCGTATGTATTTGCTAATGTGCGATCCTTGTTTATTGACGCGTGGGCGGGTGTGTGAACTGCTGTGTAGAACCAGCCAATATATTCAGACAGAGTCACTCACAGCTTTGGGAGTTCAATAATGCCAGCCCCTCGATTACTGCAGCTTTTTATCTCCTCGTGCCAGTTTTGCACAACGTCAAGTTCCAGTAATCCACTGGCAGTAGGTTAGCTAACGGTCTGTGACGTCAGCGAGTAGGGAAATTCGAAGCAACAAATTAACAAGGGCTTGTAGACACCTCATTGAATGTGAGGCACCCTACACTCAGAGGACAAAATTAACGGAGCCTGCTTTTATTCCTTGTAACAAAGGTAATACATTGCTATACGATTTTAACGACGATGTACCACATTTAAAGCAGCGTAGTTTATGAACTTTATCTTCCAGTGTTTGTAGAAATAACAGGATAGGAAATATACATATAACATAAGATGTAGACGCCATCAGATTTTGACATCCTGTAGTCTTTTCACACGGTCACACCAATTAATACAGTGCGGTCACAATTTTTTTTAGAAATATAGATATTTATTAAAAGTCTTTGCTATTATTAGGGGTTTTATTATATTCCTTTAAAGAACACACACATATATATACACACATATACAGGTTGATTTTTTAGTATCTGATTTATCGGGCGCGCATAACCTGAAATGATGACGCTGTCGAAATATTTTATAATTGCTGGCATAAAAACAACATTTCTTACTCAATTTGTATGCATAGTTATAACTTATTTACATACCAAATATCACATCCGTATGTAGGCAATAAATACAAACTACTATGATTGCGTGTTATTATTTTCCTTCGTGGTGCTTCATGCCAATGGCACGAAGGTAACTTTTAATACGTGCAGAGAAACGTGACGAATATTACGTCACTGCATTGTTGTGACGCACCAAGATTAGTGTACGTGTCTTCTGTCTCTCTCCGTCGCTTTCCCTCTGATTATCTTGTGAGGAAAAACGATTTGCGTGCAAATGTCCTTGACAAGAACTGTGTTTTGATTTTGTCTGTAAGTTCTACTTGGTTCGTTTGTCAACATAAAGTGAATTCAGCGAAGTGTTACCATGAATTTGCAGAGGTAATCGTGTAAGATGCATGCCATTTTTGTCCGATTTTAACTGAAATCGAAAATTGCTGGACTGAGCGGATTAAACCTTGCCATTATAAAATTCCGTGTAAATCTCTCTAGCGGTAGCCAAGTTGTTCCATGTGGACAGACTACCCATGACAAAGCTTTTCGCTACTCTGTGAACGCGCGTAAGTACTGCAATATGTTGTCAAAAGTCCAAAAAATAGGCGGTTTTAAATATAATTCTTGCATTGATATTTTCTTTTTCACATCGGTTTGGGCGGATCTTTCTCTAGTTGTACCAAGAGTTCCGTCACAGCGCTGATATTAATTCGTAAGTGTATTATTATTATTATTATTATTATTATTATTAGTAGTAGTAGTAGTAGTAGTAGTAGTAGTAGTAATGGGGATGTTGCTATGTCCTGGAACTGCACGTGTTTAGAAAATATGACAAACAAACAGCGTTCAGATCCGAGAAATCCGAACTTAAGGGCTTTCACTAGGAACACAGAACTGTCTTCGCCAACCGATAATTAGGATTCAATTAGAGGAGTTGGAACCGCTAACCTCTTAGCATCTCTAGATGCCTGCTTAGCAATACAGTCTGCCGTATTCAGTTACACCAAGTCGACACGAAAACACAGCAAACAACCTAACAACAAATCAGAGGACATATTTGAACATCTGTTGGCCTATTGAGTTCCAGGACAGATATTTTCTTAGCCTACTTATAGAACGTGTGTTGAATACGTAAGTAGCCTGCTCTCGTATAAGCCGCGTCTTGTCTACCTGTCACTATGTGTTTACGTAAAGTCAGTGTTGGAAATTAATTTCTGTTGGGCTTGTTGGTACCATTATCTACATCTTTGCGCTCAACCTTGAAATATATTATTATTTATTTAATTTTGATAGATATTTTATTGCATTTCCCTGAATCATGGGCATATCGTACTGCCAATCGCATGCGATACATTTGTTTCCGTTCTTTTTTATTTTATTATTTATTTTATTGGTTTCTTTTTTTACGTTCTTCCTTTTCTATCTTACAGTGATATTTTTTGATAAATTTTCACTGCAATTTCTTTTACAGGTACGTACCTCAAAATCATTCACACGCAACATACAAGGCAGGATATAACAGGCAACATGTCTGGGACAGGCCCTTATCAAGCTTAATCAGCCGAAACATGTTGTTTGTTTTGTCCTACCTTGTATGTTGTGTGTGACTAATTATATCCATAACTAAAAACAGAACGGGAATGTGTCACCTCAAACTAATTTCTTTTTTCTTCTTTGTTGATTTTAGATTCTTCTGTCATTTACCTTCCTTATTTTTCTTCTTTTTTCTTACATTTTTCTCATACCTTTTTATATTATTTTCTCTTCCTTTTTCATCTTTTAAACGTATTTTCTTCGCTACCTTTTTATTCTCTATGTCGTTGTTAGCTGTTTTCTCTCTATCATTATTCTACTACATTTCCTTCTCTCTCCTGTTTTTATGTGTTGTTTGATTAGATTTTATATTTCTTTCCTTCATTTTTTTGCCTTTTCTTCAGTATACATATCTTGTTTTCCTCATATTGACTGACTTACACGCTTCTCTCATAACATCCCTTTTGATTTAAGGCCCTGTAATTTTCACGTACAAATTAGAAGTTTGTCAATGTAATACTTCATATGTAACCTTGTAATTGAAGGCAAAAGACCACTGGTCACATCGTTATTGTACTGTGATTATGTTATGATTAGTAATTTAGAGACGTTTTCAAGAATGGGTCTGTTTCATTAATTTTGAACAGGTGAATAAATGTATGTAGAGTATCACACAACTAGTAGCATCCGTGTGAATTACCCTAGTTATAAAATCATACCTAATTGGTTTATTTGTGTATGATTTGGTGTCATGTTTGAAAGGTAAAAGTCAAATTGAAATAACATTTTTCGATTGGATAACAATATTTTGTAATATTCGTAATAATGAGTGTATCAGTGCTGTGATATTGAATTATCTCATAACCCAGTTTGTTTCGGCAGGCACCAACGGGTGCAACTGTACAGAGACGTCGAACTATAAAGCTATTAATTTTTACAGTTACTGTGCATGAAACAGCTAATGTACATAATTAATTTATGAACACCTTTGTAGTACAGTGCTATTTTCTGTGCCTACTTTGTAGGCAGTTAATGTAAGGAAATTAGAAATGGGACGTTGTCTCTCTGAGCGCATTTCGTTTTCCACACTTGTCAAGGAATTTTGAGTTATGTGGCATGGTGGGTCTACAGTAAAAATGTCTGGGAAAATTTAATTTCTTTTTGTCGACGTCGGTTAAATAAAATTTCTACTGTACAACTACCTCTGGTAGAATTTTATTCGTTTTGTAAAAAGTGACTTCATATGAAGCATTGGTTTGTAATATACAAAGTGGCACTGAAAAAAATTTTATGTTCGTAAAACGATAAAACAGCAATGGATATTGCAGGATTTGTACGGTATCTGTTTGCTGTTGTACAGTGCAAAAAGGGGTGTACAAATATGACTGCTTCATATTGGCCTATTATAAAAAATTTTTGATCACTTCATAACGCGAGGCCTTGTTTCATACCTATACTGACAAAAGTAAAATAATAATAATAATAATAATAATAATAATAACACTAATAATAATAATGTATTTCAAATATTTCTACCCTGAAGAAACTAAAACTTAATGAAAATTCTGTAACATCTCACTTGCCAATTTCCACACACCATCTTCAGTTAATTTCCTGCTAAACCCCTCCAAGGCGCCCTCTTTTAAGGTCTTGCTTCTGAGGCACTTATTATACTAGGTAGTTTCCTCTTACACAGCCCATACAGTGCGTAGTGTTCACAGGAAATTCTTATATAGGGTCATCATTTTGTGACAAATATCCTTTTTCGCTTCCTGTCGGCTCGCGTATCGTATTTTCATAGCCCTTGCAGCCGACCGCGCATATCCGAAGCGGAATACAGTCGCGAAATAACAAACGACAATTGTCAGCAGAAAAAGGACACTGTAACAACCTGTAAAATTGTTAGGCTGTATCAACTTACATAAAACCTGACGGATCATAAAATCGCCTGGTGGCAACGCAGACTAAAACAAGGCCTGTGAAGTGTTGAGCCTCTGATAAGCATATCTGATAGTGTGATGATTAGGGTAAAGGGCTGAACAACCGAGGAACAGTGGTTCGATTCTCGGTATGGACAGTTATTTCCTTTCGTCTCCCAGGAGGACAGGCTGAATATGAGGCCCACATATCCTTCTGTTCATTGGGTACCGGAGGGGGGTAAAGGGGAACAGAACCTGAAGCTAACGAGTGTCCAGGTTAAGAATGAGTGGAGCTGTCATTTTACTCCCGCCATGTTCCTTCATGACGTACCTAATTGGAGTAACTCATTTCAAAACTCTGTACTGTAAACAATTCAAGTAAAAATACGATAGAGTTACGACCTTTTTAATATTATCATTATAGATACAACGAACTGAATATGTATGAAATTGTTGTAGAAGAGAAATAGAGGAAACATAAAATTGTACCTACGAGCTTGTCTGTTGTAGTATGAGTCCGTGAAGTCTGATAGGCATCTACCGACGTTTCGGGCTAATATGTTCCCTCAGTAAGACACCATTTTTCGTAGTCAGTGCCGCGAGAACATACTGGTAAAATGTTGTTCGTGAAAGTATAAGGCAGGGGTGGTCAGAACGCGGCTCGCAGACGTCACAGGTGCAGTTCGTTTGTAAAAGTGGGTGAGTGTTTTAAAAGATTTTGTAAAGAAAGGAGACTCATAACTAACTGAAACTAACCTGCTGTAGTTGGTCGAACAGAAATAAGAAGAGAACAGACAAGGAATAAGTATTGTATGCGTTACTGGTGCGTAAATCTTGCATAATTTGCGTCGTTGCTGTTGGGGCTGCTCTAGCTGGCAACCCCTGGTGTACAGGAAGAATATTAATGCCTTCTTATTTGCATTATTTAACCGTGTCTATCGTATAAACAGCAGAGCCCATCCGCCACAAAAACCTCCTCTTTATATTACCTAAAAATGATATATAACACCCAATAAAATTTCTCAATACGAACACGCAAGACCTGAATTTTGTTCCAGTGATCACGATGTGATATTTATTTTTTTTTCTCTTTTCCCTTTATTTTTACATGTTTCATTTTTTATTTCCCGTACTGCCTTTCTCTGTTTCATACCAATGGATAGTAATGCGTTTTCATGTCGCCGGTGCAGTAGTTTAAATTGTATCAAAAGCTATCTGATCAGCCACAGTTTCAGAAGAATCTATCTGAGTTTAAGGCATAGAATTCCAATCTCCGCTCATTCCACCAAGATTCAGGAAATTTAAGTCGAAGAAAGACGAAAATCGGGCAGGGTATTCATAAAACGATCTAGAACAAATCACATGAGGGATAAAATCAAGCAGAAAAGACGTGTTAGAGCTACCATTAATTTCCCGAGATTTAACGGGGTCTTGCCACCATTCCTCACTGTTCACAGACTTCAGTAGCGACTTCAGAAACCCATTAGGTAGACTAGAAAAACATACTTGGTTAAGGAAGTTATAAGTTATACGTGAACAGATGTGGAAGAACTGTAATGATCTTAACACTTGATTAGCAAGAAGTATAGTTTACCTTTCTATGAAGATTAATAGAACTACTTGAGGTTACATAGGGTGTTTTTTTTCCTACTTGATGGATAAGCTTCTGCCCGACGCTCTAGTCAGTTTTTATTAGACTTTCTAAAGGTTATTATCGCTCCGATCCTTTGTCGAGTTTCAGTCATCGACTGCGAAACCTCACCGCCACGAGGCATACGATGTAACGCTGGCGGAGCGTCGGGCTGGCGCTTATCGGTGAAGCAGGAAAAAAACACCCTATACATCAGTAAAAATTTAGCCTTTCATTGTAAGATTTGAATACACTTTGAGGGTTGTCTTCATGGCGGTGGGTACTTACATTGTTGGCTCTGTGCAAATGTTAAGGCTTGCTGCCTCCGTGCCCAAAAATGGGGGGGGGCTTTAGAGTGGGGGAACTTAGCACATACAGTTTATATTCTTTAATTTCTACAATTATGTTGGCCAATATATCCTTTAATTTCTACAATTATGTTGGCCAATATATTCTTTAATTTCTACAATTATATTGACCAATATATCCTTTAATTTCTACAATTATATTGGCCAATATATTCTTTAATTTCTACAATTATATTGGCCAATATATTCTTTAATTTCTACAATTATGTTGGCCGATATATTATTTAATTTCTAAAATTATGTTGGCCAAATTAGAGATGATGCAATGGGCAGGGAATATAGTATGTTTCGGAGATATTAGAATAGCTTATAAAAGGTTCATAGATAAAGCTGAAGTGGAAAAGGCACTTAGGTAACTTTATGAGTGTGACTGTGATTTACGCGTGGGTTGCTTTTCTAGAGCGCGCGCATAAAAAAACAAGTCGCGAAAATTAAGACCTTATCCAATAGGTTTGGGGTCAGTTCTGTAAGCTTCTTTTGATCCTAACTAGAAACATAGCGCGTCTTTATAATTTATATGCGAATAATAATATGGATTTATTATTACTCTTGCGCATATAGGTAATAAGAGTGCGTCGTTTCAAAATCGCGCAAAATGAGACCGCGTTAATCATGAACACCCTGTATGTGGGCTAATGAATTTAACGAGTAGGCCGTAAAGATGTTGTCTGAAATCATGTTGCTCAGAATAATGTCCAGACCCGATTTTATATGCATACGATTCAACAAAACTATGCGAATTTCTCAGACAGTTGTGCTGTGCTATTAACTTGTCAAAGATGGGTCATTGTTGTTAAGCGAGTGTTCGCATTTCCTGCAAGATGTTCAGAGCTGTGCTGGATTTGAGCAGAGATGCTCGACCTTGAAGCACACTACAAGATGTGAAGGCAGGTCAGTTACACGGCTACATGATGACTGGCACTTCAGACGTCTTGAACTGCCATTTGAGGGCACGGTTCAATCAACTGTTTGCTGTTATTTGTCTGCCAACAAAAGTGGTGTATGAGAGATGCCTGCATCCAGTGTCCGTCATTTGACATGAGCAGAATCCTGTTTCCGTCATATACAGACTTGCTCTTCATACAGTGCATTGAACTAGGAGGATGTGAGCTATAGGAATGAATGCGTTATGTAACGTAATTTAACCTTTTAAAGCCTAGCGGTAACTTTACATACGACCAGGTTTAACATTAAAAAATTCTGCGTTGTGCCCACATTGCGTTTATGTGTTTTGTACGGATCTCAGAACAAACAGCAACTTTTGCCTTATAAAACATTAAGAGACTGGTTTTTGTAACCGAAGTGGAGAGTGTTTACAGCGCGATACGCACTGAGTCCTTATATAAAACAGATACGCTTCGTCTTTAAAGGGTTAATCTAATTTAATTTAATTTAATTTAGTTTAATTTAATTTAATTTAATTTATGTCTATATGTATGCATGTACAAATACATGTATTTATACATGAATTTGTGTGTGTGGGAGGCAGAGAGGTGCATACAGGGTTTTGGTGGGGAGACCTAAGGGAAAAATACCACTTGGAAGACTTAGGCGTAGATTGGAGGATGATATTAAAATGGGTCTTCAAGGAGTGTGATGGGGAGGCATGGACTGGACAGATCTGTCTCAGGGTAGAGGTCAGTTTCCAAACCTAACCGCTTTAACTCCGGCAAAAGAGTACCCACTACAGTTCACAAGGAGGTACTTTATGTATTTATAAATTGTTACTGAGGTTGGTTAAATACGGGTATTCAGATGGGCGAGGCGTGTAGTATGCATGGGACAGTTTCGAAACGGGCACAAAGTTTTAATCCGAAAAATTTAGCAAAGTGGTCGAAGACATTGACGTAGATGGGATATGTTAAAGAGAGAATGTCAGGGGTGTCAACTGATTTGAAGTGGTTCAGGTACTTATCAGTGGCGGACTCGTGTGAATCCGGTAATGACGTTTCGGGTTCCATAAAATACGGATTATGTCTGGATTTCTGCGAGCTTTCAAGGACGTTGATCAATTTAGTTAGATTGCTCAGTAAATATGTAACTGCGTATGCATATGGGATGTATACATACATGCATATCTCCCTGTATCTGTAATACGCTTATTGTGAATGAGTGATTGAGTGCGTCACACTCTGGTTCCCTGTGAGATTCTGGCTAATATCGAAGGAACAGTCCACAATGCGGCATGTAATGCAACAGGCAGTGTTTTCGGTATGTGGTACGCGCTGAGAATGAAGAAATGATTGGCCATCGAATATATAATGCAACGTGACACAACCAGTTGGCAGCACTCCTGTGGATGAGATTAACGCTTCCTTTTCTCTAATAATAAATACACGACCAGTGAAAGAGGTAGTGTAATAGCGCGTGAATGTTATGGTAGCCTGTACTATGACAGGCACGTGGGTAATATCTGTACATTTATGTATATATATGAACGTATGTAGGTGTGGTATAGACATTGTGGTTACCATGGTAACCATTTTCAGACCAAATTCTTAAAGAGAATTTCAACAGTGTGGTCCAAATTAACCCTTTAAATACGAAGCATATGTTTTATATAAACTCAGCGCGTACCGCACTGTAAACACTCTCCACTTCGGTTATAAAAACCAATCTCTTAATGTTTTATAAGGCAAAAGTTGCTGTTTGTTCTGAGATCCGTACAAAACACATAAAGGCAATGTGGGCACCACGTAGAATTTTTTAATGTTAAACCTTGTCGTATGTAAAGTTACCGCTAGGCTTTAAAAGGTTAATTATACAGAGAGTCTCTTTTTTCTGATTACAAAATCAGCCATTAGGTGGAAGGGGCATAGGGAAAACCGACGTAAAATGTCGTAAAATAACGTGTTGATTTGAGCTCGACACTGGACCTGGTACAAATGAAAGTGCTGTCGATTTTAACTCGACCCTGGGCCAGTAAATGGCAATGCCAGTAACAATGCAGCTATTCTCGTGATGTTGTGATATACTGGACAGTTACTTATTTCAACGTTCATAAAGTAGCCCTACGGACATGTTCAGGTTCAGAATTTCTTCTGAAACAAAGAATCCTTCAGATATTGGAAAGAGTTTATTGAATTGCGACCCCAAAACAGAGCGGATATAGAATCCGATCCCGGGACAGCCCTCGACCCTACGATACGATTGTTGGGGCGACCTGAGTCAACAGATGTTGGTGATACTGAAAGCAAAGAAGAAATTCTTATCCCAAAGATAGTTTTGAGTTATGATCACGTCGGGAAGAAAGTAATAAATGAATGTTGAAAAACCACTAAAAGGGATGGACGAGGGGAAAAGAAGATGGAATTTAAATGGGGACAGAAAAGGCTATTAGACATAATGTATGAAGTCGCTGCTGCTGCTGCTGCTGCTGCTGCTGATGATGATGATAATTGTGGTGACGTTTCTACAAAGAAATCTGGCGAAAAAGCGGAATCATTGTTTTAGGTGTTTGTTTGAGGTTGATAGAATGCTACCTTTAGTACACACCAGTACTGAAATGGGGGTTCTACTTTAAACCGCTCACAAATCGCCGTCTCTCCCATTTCACCGAATCTTCTATTAAGTACGCTCCATATATTTTTCCTGCATTTTCCGGCGACCCACACCTGCCACCCATTCACTGTCCTACACCAAATACACTGCAGTAAAAATCGAATTTAAGTTGAAGTGAAGTCTGTTAAACAATTCCCGCGTCTAAAGCAGTAAAACTTAGATGAAACTATTTGTTGCTGTATTGAGCGTACCAAAATGTGCGCTAGATTAGATTGCGGCTTTGAAGGTCAGAGTATTGAGCTTGTGATACCGGCGGGGGAAGAAATTTTTCTTTTCACTACCACGTCTACATTGGTTGTGGGTCCGATCCGACTTTCTAGCAAGTGGGAACTAGATATGGTTTTTCTGATAGTACAGCGGTTGGGTTTCGGAGTGTAAAAGTACAAGGACATTATTTTATCTAACAACTCATATCACTCTTCACTTGCACGTTTTCGCTTGACGGCAGGCAGCGCATGTCTCGCCGATAGGCCTATTTGAGTTTTCTCTGAGTCAGGCCCCAGGTTTTGTAGTTCAGTGTACTGCAGTTGACAGTAGGCTATTACTCACGGTGTTTAACCTTTTAAAGCTTAGCGGTAACTTTACGTGCCACCAGGTTTAACATTAAGAAATTCTACGTGGTGCCCACATTGCGTTTATGTGTTTTGTACGGATCTCAGAACAAACAGCAACTTTTGCCTTATAAAACATTAAGCGACTGGTTTTTATAACGGAAGTGGAGAGTGTTTACAGCGCGGTACGGACTGGGTCCTTATATAAAACAGATGCGCTTCGTCTGTAAAGGGTTAAGGAAGGTGGTAGAAACAATTACCCTTCGGCTGGCAGACATACGTCACACGTAGAAAACACGTTTGTTGGACGTAAAGTATTGTAAGTTAAGCGAGACGACCGGAAATGGCTAACGACACTCGTCAGATAAAATTATGTTCCTATATAAGAAACACCGTAAGTGTACTTTTACTCCCAAATTCTTCATGCCTAGAATTAGTTTCTGTGGTTTGATCAATCTGTTAATATGACATTCTGTTAATATGACATTCTGTTAATGATCATTCTGTTAATATGACAGACACATTGTTGCGTGACTGCAGGCTTCCGCCCCAGTGTGAATGAGGTCTTCGCCCTTCTGGGGTGTTAAGCAGCGTAGACTGGTGGGAAGTCACCGACGTTGAAGATGTGACCAATAGCTTGAACCGAAACGTCGGTGACTACCAACCTACGCTGCGTAACACCCCAGAAGAGCGAATATCTCATAGATTGTTATTTATTTGCGTTGGTTAATGATTTAGACAAGTACTAGTTTGTAACTGAGAGAGTTGCGTGAGATTTGAAGATTTGGCAGCGCATAAATGCGATTCTTTCCTGATGCTGTAGACGGACTATATGTCCGGAGCTTTGGTTTTTTTTTAACCCTTTAAAGACGAAGCGTATCTGTTTTATATAAGGACTCAGTGCGTACCGCGCTGTAAACACTCTCCACTTCGGTTATAAAAACCGGTCTCTTAATGTTTCATAAGGCAAAAGTTGCTGTTTGTTCTGAGATCCGTACAAAACACATAAACGCAATGTGGGCACCACGTAGAATTTTTTAATGTTAAACCTGGTCGTATGTAAAGTTACCGCTAGGCTTTAAAAGGTTAACTTAGTTGAGCTTTCTGATGGTGCTGTTTGAGCCTGAGGATCGTATTGCAGCTGGCTAGGTAGGGAGTGAGTAACATTAAGTTTGTTTGTTTGTTTGTTTGTTATTTAATGGAATTACTTTACTGTACTTACTTTACTGGGTAATCAACTATTGAAATACAGACACTCCCTGACGCACGCAATTTAAGACCCACGCAATTCTAAAAATGTGAAATAATAAAATTTTTAAAACTCGCCTTCAGCAGTTCTTTGAGACGAAGTTGGCGGAAGAATACTGCTGGGCGATAACACAGGCGGCAGGGCGGTCCTGCTGCAGCCAGGAGGGTTTCAGTGTTGTGTAGTTTCGATTTCAAATGGGCTGCCTTGTATATACTTGTATTAAATTTCACCCAATAACAGGCCATGAAGGCCCACAGGGGGAGTAGAGGTGTAGCTGTACTCTTTCTTTAACCTCGGCGATAAATGGGGCGAATGGTCAAAGCCACGCCCCAGCCGCTTTGCCCCCCCCCCCCCCCCCTCATGAAAAAGACCTGTTACGCAGGAGGCATGGTGGTCTTCAGGGCCGGTCTGGTCGGGTGCGGGCATTCTTGCTGTCGCCAGGATTCGATTTCCGGACCATCCAGCCCGTAGTAAGTCGCTATACAGACTGAACTCTCCCGTCCCACATATACATCTATAGTTGACCTACCGCCTCCATTTGCCATCCTAAAAATGGATGCAGTAGATGTCTACCAAAGGCTGGTTAATTTGTACCATGATAGATGACGTCACGTAAGATGGTGTTATTCTTAATCACCACAGTGACAGTCTCAGATCTCACAGACACTTACATTAGTGCATGTACGTAATTATGTAAAAAGAGGTGCGTACAGGGTTTTGGTGGGGAGACCTGAGGGAAGGCGACCACTTGGGAGACCCAGGCGTAGATGTGAGGATAATATTAAAATGGATCTTCAAGAAGTGGGATGGGGGCATGGACTGGATTGAGCTGGCTCAGGATAGGGACAGGTGGCGGGCTCTTGTGAATGCGATAATGTACCTTGGGGTTCCATAAAATGCGGGTAATTTCTTGACTCTCTGAGAAACTGTTAGCTTCTCAAGAAGGCCTCTGCTCCGTGGAGTTAGTTAGTTAGTTAGTTAGTTAGTTGGTTGGTTGGTTGGTTGGTTGGTTGGTTGGTTGGTTGGTTGGTTGGTTAGTTGTGTAATTGTTTAGTTAATAATTAATTCGTCAGTGTATCTGTAAGTGTCATGACAAACAGCCCTCATTTTCCCGCTATTGCTGATTCAGGGAACCACTTAGCGGTATTTGCTTACTGCGAATCCGCCCTGAAGTAGGTCATGCAGAGAGTGTCTCGCCAAGTACGCTGTTCAGGAGAAACGCTTGTCACCAGCAGCGACCAGGAGGCGACACTTGCAAGCGACACATATATAGCTTCTTCCTGCCTCCCTTTGAGACCACAAGTGATTTGGAGGAATTCGCACGATTGCGATGTGGTGGCTTGCTGGACGATTTGGATACACAGACCACATAAAATACACCGTGTTTCTCTCGTCTCTTAATGACAGCGCGCCATCTTTATCACATAGAGAGCCTGCATCCGCCGCGACATCCTGCGACGGCTGCGGTGCTCGGGTCCCTGTAGAATTTTATTTTATTGTTCTCTTGTTTCTTCCCTCCCCGCCCATCCATATTATTCTGTTCCTCGCTATTTTTTTACATCCTACGTTTTGGTCCTCTCCTGATTCCATTCCTCCGTCTTCTACCGGAAACTTATGGTGGAGTGACTTTTCGGGCGGTTCTTGGTCCAAATCTCGGCCCAGAGACAACTGATATTGTCAGTGACTTTTTTCTGCCCCTCTACTGCAGGTAGATGCCAGGATAGTAGCATTCTACCATTTTCTTATTCTGCCTGCTTCCTCGTTCGTCTCTTCTGCTACTTTTTCTTTACCATATGGAATACAGATTTAGGAGTCCCACGTCCTCCAGGGCGGCGAGCTTCTTTTAATGGGCCAAGCACACCTCCCTCTCCTCCCCAATACCGATAAATAATAGGAGACTGAATGCTCGACATTTCGCAGGCCCGAAGCAACATTCTGTATCAGTCTTAGGTAGACACTGTACATGCCGCTTGTTTTTGGTCTTCATGTCATGGAATCAGTACCCACACTTGTACGGTGATAGCATTTCCTCGAACTTCGAAAATCCAAAAATCTCGGTGGATGGACCAAGTGTTTAGGCCTTTGCCAATTTTTTTTGTTTTCTTTGCACAGTGACACACATTTTGACCAACTACCAGTCCCTGGCGCTTTTTTACTCTGCTGCGGGTCACACGTTCAACTTGATAGGCCTATTTCTCTGTAATGTTGTTGGAAGGAGATACAAATTTCTTATAGGAAAGAACGTTGCAAAACAACGGATTTTTTAAATTGATTTTACTTTTTTTTGGCTCGATTGGAACCTTAGGACACTGGACGCAAAATACATTTGGACTTGGCAGATTCATCGCCCACGTTCTACAGAGACTGGATGTGTCATTGTATGCCACTGCATATATACTCTTCTCACGTAAATTGAATTTCCACTTGTAATTATTGTTGTTGATGATTGGATGCAGCGTTTTTGCTGGGTTCAGCTTGCACATTAATGTTGTACACCAGACATCCGGACAAGTAATTAACCCGAGCAATTGCCCGTAACGCGCAGAGAATGCTTCCCGGCGGAAACAAAATTCTATTCTACTGTTCAGATAAGATGGAGTTTGGCTGTTACTTGCGCAGTAAGACGCATTATCACGCGGAGAGTATTATACGCTTCACTACGAATCTTTGATATCTTTATTATCCACTGTCTGTTGCTTATGATATTTATGTGTTTTAAAAATAGACGGCCGATCCCAGTGGCCGCGCGGTCTAAGGCGTAGGTCTACGGCCGAGCACTTGCTGGAATCTTAGGTTCGAATCCCACCGGAGGCATGGATGTTTGTCTTGTACAGTGTTTGCGTTGTCAGGTAGAGGTCTGTGTGACGGGCCGATCCCTCGTCCAGAGGAGTCCTACCGAATGTGGTGTGTGCTTGAGTGTGATCAAGTGAAAAATCAAAACCCTCTACACCTACTGTGAACAAGTAGGTATAAGAGGGAAGGACTACAAAACGAAGCAAAAAAATAGACGACTAAGGACTTAAGGGTCATATTTTGCAAGATAATTTGGGTAATTAATTATTAATTAAAGTGTTTATTTCAACAAACGATTTGAGAATAGTGGGTATACGCGCGGCCTTGCCAGGCCATGCGTGTGGATTTGTTTGAAACACAGTGGCCAAGTTCAAGTTGAAGGATGTCCAGCATCGCAAAATTATAGCTTTGTCTGTCTCCCCACGACGGGCTTCGATCGACACCGTCGTATCTGAATCATACTATAGTGTGTAGTGCCGTGAAAGCTTACGTTTTGTGACGAGAGAAGTGCTCCAAGCATCCTGGAATTCGACAGTAGTTTGTCGCATGGCTTTCCCCACTCTCCAGCCGCATTACCTACGATGTTTATTGGAGAAAAGACTACGTAAAACCCAAAATCTCCTTTGTGTTTGGCCATTAACCCTTTAGAGACGGAACGTATCTGTTTTATGTAAGGACTCAGTGCGTACCGCGCTGTAAACACTCTCCACTTCGGTTATAAAAACCACTCTCTTAATGTTTTATAAGGCAGAAGTTGCTGTTTGTTCTGAGATCCGTACAAAACACATAAACGCAGTGTGGGCACCATGTAGAATTTTTTAATGTTAAACCTGGTGGTACGTAAAGTTACCGCTAGGCTTTAAAAGGTTAAAGACGAAGCGTATCTGTATTATATAAGGACTCAGTGCGTACCGCGCTGTAAACACTCTCCACTTCGGTTATAAAAAGCCAGTCTCTTAATGTTTTATAAGGCAAAAGTTGCTCTTTGTTCTGAGATCCGTACAAAACACAGAAACGCAATGTGGGCACCACGTAGAATTTTTTAATATTAAACCTGGTGGTACGTAAAGTTACCGCTAGGCTTTAAAAGGTTAATGTATGTACGGAACCTACTTTTTTGCAACCAGAGCTGCGTCCGCGGGTCTATGGTTTTGTCGCTGAGGGTTTTTATGTTTTCCCCCTGATGATGGTGCCTCAGAACACCGAAACCTGTCGGGTTTTATCTGATATCTTTTACTAAGATTATTTTATTTGTAACTTGTGCACGAGTTGGTGTGATTATATATAATTTTAGTTCTAGAAATGAAAGGTTTTTGCATTTTACACCTCGGCGCTGGATCAGGACTGACAGCTTCACCATCGCGGCGCGGCGTCTCCTGTACAAGGAGCGGTATGAAGATTTGTGTACTCTAGATTTGTCTCTGTGCTAAAAACCATGGCATTAAGTTGTAAAGTGGAAATGGAGGTAAGGATCTATGCATTTTTCCTCATAATCCAACCGATTTACATTCGGGGTGAGAGATTTTGGTAAATGCTGGATACAATCCAGAGTGGGTTTCGGAACCGACGTGCATGTGATGATGATGATGATGATGGTGATGATGATGATGATAATGACAGGAGGAGGAGGAGGAGGAGGAGGCAGGAGGAGGAGGAAGAGGAGGAGAAGGAGAAGGATGAGCAACTGTTGCCGTCACGCGTCCATTTTTGACTGAACGACTGCGTATGTCGAGTATGTAGCACTTGTGTTCCGCGTTGGCGAGTGCGCGGCTTCGAATCTGGGTGCGGAAGCCTCTAATTTCACAGTTTTCCTGTACCATTACGGGCAACTTCCGGAGTTATAATCATAACCAGCAGCATCGGAAGTGGGGTATAAACCAATTTCTGTTTTTTAGCCTCGTTATGGTCATTTGTCTCTCCATCTTTTCTTTGGTCGACACACACTTTTCTGCCAACGCAAGTAGCCATACTGCTTGGGAGTTCGTGTATTGTAAATGCCTTGATAGTGCATCAAATCAGATCACGGCTTCGTCCTTCCTTAACCTTTACAGTTTATTTTTCTACCAGTCGAAGTTATGTAGTGTCATCCACTGATATAATCGTTAAATTAAATAAAATAAATAAATAATTCACTGACTGATGAACTGCGTATGAAAATGGCTATTAAAATTATAAACATAATTGAAAGCTTGTATTCGGGTTTAAATTAGGATACGCTCTAGCAACGCGGGGGGCACGCGGTTGCGCGGTTGGTTGAGGCACTGCGCTACAAACCGGAAGGTCGCGGGTTCGATTCCTGATGGTGTCAGTGGAATTTTTCATTGGCATAATCCTTCCGGCCGCACTATGGCCCTGGGGTCGACTTAGCCTCTAACAGAAATGAGTACCAGGAATATTTCCTGGTGGGTAAAGGCGGCCGGTACATAGGGCTAACAACCTTACCACCTCCATGTGCCGGTTGTGTAAAAAATCTGGAAGCCTCAAGCTCCTGGAACCCTCAGGGCCTGTTCAGACCTGTAATACAATTGCTTTACCTTTTACTAGCAAAGCGACCTGTAATGTAGACCATGACTGGAGTGGAGACGGTACTCAGCTGATTGCACATATCTTACATGTGCATTGTGTGATGTTCTCCACATCTGACTTTGTATGTTTTTGTAACTGACATCACCCTGTAAGTACAGAATGAGTCATACTACGTGTGTCACACTTTATACAACAGAAATTATTTTTCCTTTTGTTTTATTCAATATTCAATATATCTAAAAATATTTCACACAAGAATCTCTTATCTTAGATTATATTTTATTTTATAATTTATTATGCGACGAAGTTTTGGGGGAAGGTAAATGAAGTTCTGACAGTTACTAGATACGCCTCTGGCAAGATCCTTATTGCAGGGTGTTTCAGGGTGAATATGCCATACCATGGGAGGATGTTCCGCAGGTTACATTATATCGATGTAACCAAAATTGCCTATATCCGAATTTGAACGTTTGCGGTGATACTGAAGCGAGAAAAGTAGCATTCTTGCGGTTCCACGTACTGTGCCTTATTAGCGTGATGCCTTATCCGTACACTGCACAGGTCCTTCTTTGAGCCAACAGCGAAGTCAAGGCACATGTACAGTGTAAAGTATATGGAACCCTAAGGACGATCTTTATAAAAGTAATGCGAGGTTTTCCTACTGAATGTCCTTATATCACTCATGTTAATCAGATGTTAAGTACAAGTGATTATATTAGAGAAACTACAGATTTCTCCTAGTTTTGGTATGTATTTGGTAATCAATGAATGTGTAACAGCTCTCATTCCTTAAAATTCCTCTCGCTACTATCCCCGTAACCGTTCAGCTTTGGATATACGTATGATTGGTTACATAGATGTAATTGAACCTAAGGAACGTTCTTCCGAAGTATGGCAGTTTCTCCCTGAAACACCCTGTATATTCACCTACGTAACCTTTCAGCTTTGGATATACGTATGTTTGGTTACATAGATGTAATTGAACCTAAGGAACGTTCTCCTGAAGTATGGCAGATTCTTCCTGAAACATCCTGTATATTCACCATCTTTTCCATAGAGTTCAGCCTACCATACTGTCCCATTAAATGACGTCAAAAGCATAGACCTGCCACACAGACTACATTCTGTGGAGATTTATTACCATGTCTTTTCTACTTTCCCATTTTTAAAATGTCGTGTTTTAATAAAATAATCAAAACAAGACGGGGGCAGTAACATAAGATTTATGGACGTTTACAGCAATAAACTTCTGAGGAGATTGGTATAACTTTTATTGCTTGTCTGTAACGTGGCATATACGACGCACTGAAGAGCAGTTCGTGATAACTTGCTAAGATATTTTTAGATACTCGCATTATCCCCCTTTTTTCCAGACACAGTGTCCGTTATCTTGTTCGATTTAAAACCCATATGAAACATCAGCAATAAATTTAATGAAACACTTCAGTACCAGATTCTATAAGAACCCGTTTAGCTCCTCCTGAGTTGCTAACATAAAGAAGGTGAAGCAAGGAGACATGGCGCGGGTAATAATTATTTTCTGTTAGTTTTCTTTGCAGACGCTACAAAAACTGAATCTAAACGTAACCGAAGTGCAAACATAAGCTACAATAAAACAGGTACCGCGCTTTGTTTAACGGTCTGTTTACGCTGTCTGTATTAGGCTGGCGTCATACTGTGCAACAAGGAATTACTGACATAGCAGGTCTCACTAACAGTTTTGAAATACCTGTAAGGCTGGGCTGTCTGAATGGGGCAGCAGTGACATACATAGTACATTGTTTCTGAAGGCCAGAATACGTCGCTTCACAAAAAATTGCGAGATTTATGTATTCTTAGAGGTGTAGCTGAAAATTTAGTTCTTGTGGAATACGACTCTGCGTCACATGGTAACCGAATCCTGACGTTTCGAAAGTATTTATTGCTCAATATCTTCAAATAAGAGTGAGTCATTGACATTTGAAGATTAAATCAGTAAGTATTTTCGACATGTCGAGATCTGATTGTTCTATTAGCCGTAGCGCCGTATCCTAGATGTAAGTTTTTACGTCATCGTTTGGCTGCATATTAAAATAGTAAACGCGTGGAAGTATCGCGTTTTATTTGACATTAAAATTATAATATAAATCCTTCACAATTCCATGTAAATATATGAAGTTCTGTACGTTAATTGAGATGGAAAGGTAGTTAACTCTGTGCGTAGTTAGTTAGGCACGACGCCGTTGACAAGTGTGAGGAAAAGGACGCATATCTTCAGTCTTTTGTAAATCCCAGTAGTATATGGAGATGAATGATCGGTGTCACACGCAGGACTGTTTTAATCCTGGGGATAAAGCACCAGGTTCCTTTTGTATAGGAGGCTGGATGGGGCGACAAAATGCCTGGATTTGGAGACGAATAGAAACTTAACTGCCCGCTTCGTGAATATGACCCCCCCCCCCACCATTCCTCACTGTACGATCGTCCAGCCCGTCGTTTATTGACATATCGACTGAGCCACCCCCCCCCCCCCCCCCCCCAGCCCAGTGCGGTAAGAACCGAATTATTAGTAGGGTTTGAGTCACAAAATAAGTTTTTTACCCATCTATTTTTGGTTCTTTATATCCAGCGGTAATAAGAACAATTCACATTTAATTGTGCTATCAGTCCGTTACTTTTTTGTCCCTAGTCTTCGCCACAGTTAAGGCATTTTTCATATTGCTGCAATGAGCTTTTGCATGCCGCGTAGATATGAGTTTTTGTCCTTTGTTATCAGCCGTCGTGTCACGACTGTTCCCACGTCGTGATTATCTTTAAATCTTAAGCTGCCAAGACTTCGTTTCAGCGCTGGAAACAGTTGATGATCAATGGGTGACAGAGCAGAACTGTATACAGGATGTTCCAAGGTTGTTTCTTTGTGAATCCAATAACTATGATTACTTTTCATTTCCGTATTTTTATTTTCATTATATGAATACGTAGAAGGACACAGAAGTTTTATAAACATGTAAGTCAGAAAGTAAGTACATGATACAGTCTATACTTTAGACTGTTACGAACAGGGCAGTTCACGTTCTATTGTACAGCTATCCCACTACTTTTCCACGTAGTCCCCGCCATGACAGAGACATTGTTTGGTGACACGAGGTTTTCTCTTCCGTGTCGATATCATTTTGTGTCCTGAGTTATCAGTCATTGTGCCACAACTGTTCCCGCTTAGCGAACATCTTGAAATTTTATCCTACAATGTTACAAACCAACTACATGCACCATTTACGTATATCAAAATATATTAAATTTAATGCTACATGTTTCAAACCAATAACTGGTTCATCTTCAGGGATGTCACGAATTATAGTTACACATGCAGCCCAGCAATATAGATATAACTTTTGAATACGTTGTATTCAAATGCAGTTTTTGGTTTGAAACACGTAGAATTATAATTAAATATATTTAGATATATGTAAATCGTGCATGTAGTTGGTTTGTAACATTGTACCATTCATGACAATGCACGGTTTGAGTAATGTAAAATCTTTAAATTTGTTTCGGCCAAGATTTCCCTTCTGCGCCATAAACAGACGATTTTCTCTGATACAATCACAGTCGGTTTAGGTGTTTTGGTTACGCGGTTTTACAGCGTGTAAACTTATTTTCTGACTGATGGTTGTATGTTATTCGAAAGTTTTTACTGATTTGTTAGACTTTACTTACTTTCTGTGTTTGTGATAACGAATTACATTGATTGTCAGGGCCTTTGTTGCGTTTTTTGGGTTAAAAGTGAGAGTTCAAGCTTTTTGTACCGATAATTTACGCCTGATAACTCAGATAACTTGGCCTTCTTCAATATTTGACATTTATTCAGTTGCTCAATATATTGTTCACTGTTACGGAACTCACGTTCATCGCCGTTTTGAAAAAATTCTCGCATTTTTTCCTACACATAATCAGTTTAATACAATGCTTATACCTTCTGAAAAATCCTTTGAAACATTTTTGTCTCATCTGCGGCTGAGACTCCCAATTGGATTCTGGCCTTACTGCTTTTCAGTTAACATTTTTTGCGTATTTCTTATTTGCCCCGTGCATGCTGTTTCTTCTACCCATCTTACTCTTCTTTGTTTCGTAGCTTTTAAGATATTTGTTGAAATTTTCAAATAATATTACGAAGTTCACATTGACGTAGGAGAAAATGAAAACATAATCAAATATGGGAAATGCCAGACTGCCTAACCGTTGAAGCAGAAAAAGAAGATATAATGTTGAATATGATGATGTGTATTTAAATTGTAAAACTCGTATCTAATGTGCGTAGCACTTTTCTGTATTCTATCATAACACAAATGTATTTTCAGCAGTTCTGAAGTCGGTTAACATTTTGGGCTTTGATAAATGGATCGTAACTAATTTATGGATTAATATGAGAATTTTATGGAGCGTTGTGAAACGTATTCATTTGTTGTAGACCTTTATTGCTTACTGATTACTCTATACATTATTCATATAACCAGATTTAAAATGTGAGATTATTTGTTACGTTTGCATGAATGGCTTTACAAAGACAGGAGTCAGTAAGGTGGAATGAATTATTGATAACGTGTACTATTATAAATTGTATATTTATATTCGTGTCCGAATAACTGTTACATACAGCTTGATAGAACACTAAAAGGTAATGTTTTGCCTATTAAAATGCTAGACCTGTTATTCAACCTGTCGCATAAATAAATGAACATTGGTGATGAATTTTTGGAAACTGCAGACGGATATAAACGCCTTTCGTTCATACATATCACATGTAGATTCCATTCAGCCATTGTTCAATTTCAGCATTTATACTTGCTCTTATTTTCAACGTTTATAAGAGAACTTATAATTGAGTAACTAGGCGTAAATTATTCCGGTCTTATTTATGTTCATATGTACATTTAAAAACGTAGTTTTGAACAGAAGCAGTACATGGCAGCGGTTGAAGGTATATGCGAGTCAACATTAAATTTTCCACCTTTTTTTCCCGAAATTCTTTTGATAGATGTCAGCCCAGCTTAGTGCATACATCAACTGTATCGAATAAAGCAGCTGCCTTTACAGGATTTATAAAATTACTGAAGTTAGGTGTTTTTAAAGAAGTGCATTTACAAAGGTATTGGGAGTAGCGTCAGTCACAACAGCCTTCGTATATTAATTAAGTTGAAACTGATTAAGCTACGTGTTTTAAGGTGTAGCACATGTATGATTTTCCCTTTGTATCTTACTGCCTGATGACGGTTCTTTTATAGGTGAGCTGAAACATGCAGCTCAATACATTTCAACTTCAATAATATACGAAAATTGTTGTGATAGACGGCACTCTTCTTTTTCTTCTGCTTCTTCTTCTTCTTAAGGTGGCACTACAGTCCAGTGCGAACCTTGCCACCTTAATGTCCTTCTCCCAGTTAGCCATACTCTCCTTACCTTTGTATATTCATATCACAACGGGATGTTGCGCTTACAAGAAGTGTACTTTTAACTATTTCCTGTTGCCGTTACAATAATCTTCATACTGCTGCAAACGTAAGAAGGTAATTCAAATGCAATTGAACTCGGTTATAACCTCATGAAAGGGACTAAATATTTTGTGTCGTTATAAACGAGCGTTGTTATAACCGAGGAGTATAATTTTATGGTTAACAGTGAGGAATTAATTGGTAGCGCAGAAAATCTGATGTTATAGACGAGGTGTCACATAAACTGATGTTGTTGTAGCCGGGTTCGACTGTAATCTTCTTACGTTTACGTATTTAATAGATTAGTGCCTATAATTACGCTGCAACACGCCCTTTGATTGTAATTTACCTGAGAGAAACTAATCTGACCACCAAAATGTACCGCGCAAGTTCGTGATGGAGTGACGTCACTCCGCAGATTGAGATGCTCATTGAGGCGTCGAGGCGATCTCTGTGGTCACGCTGGTCATTAGTAGCTATGGTAAGCCATGAATGTAGTGGTGGTTCTGCCTCATTGCAATTCGGCACTCGGTCGTTAAACAGATAGATATTACGTGGAGTACAGGGCGTGGGCTGAAATGCGAATGTGCGTAGTTTCTCTGTTTTATTCTCCCTTCCGGCCTTTCTTTCAGCATTTCTCTCTTTGCTCATTTACTACGAACTTTAACACTGTATACCAGCGTATCCCAACCTGTGATCCTAAAGCAGCAAATGATATGTGACCCGCGACCTTACCATGGAAACAGCAGTAGCCAGTGATATTTACTATAAATGAAGTAATACTAGTGACTTTTGTTGAACAAATAACGTTGCCACTTGTTTAAGAAATGTTAAATATTTAATGTTACTTGTCAAAGCCAATATTTTTTGGGACAATATTAAACATTCAAACATTACAAGTAGTATGGCTTTAAGTACAAGTACGTTATATCGTACAGTAACAAAGCGTCCATTATTTATTTAATATGTAATTGTTCTAGCATGTTTAAAATTAATAAACACAGATTCAATAATTACATTTTCTCTATCATTGTGTTGATTTTAGATGAAGATTTTGATTTTTTCATAATTATCGATTTCTCCAAAAAAAAAACCCTTTCGCGACCCTACGCCAAACCCCCCGTGACCCTCATTTGGGTTGCGATCTGAGGTTGAGAACCACTGCTGTACACTGTGAAGGAAAAATGCATGACTTTGTTAGCCTTTTAAAGCCTAGCGGTAACTTTACATACCACCAGGTTTAACATTAAAAAATTCTACGTGGTGCTCACATTGCGTTTATGTGTTTTGTACGGATCTCAGAACAAACAGCAACTTTTGCCTTATAAAACATGAAGAGATTGGTTTTTATACCCGAAGTGGAGAGTGTTTACAGCGCGGTACGCGCTGAATCCTTATATAAAATAGATAAGCTTCGTCTTTAAAGGGTTAATGTTACAGCAGGTTGCACGTAGCTAATGCTGGGCTTGGGAAAGGTAAAGGAAGGGTTGATGGAAGGGACTGAAGGCAGAAATAGTAAAATAATACAAGGAAGAAAAGGAGAGCAAATGGGGAAAAAATAGCAGAATGGAAAGGTATATGCAAAGAAAGGAAGAAAGAAATGGAGGGGGAATTAGTGTAGTGGAAAGAAATTAAAAAAAAATGGGTACTTTCATGTGAGTGGTGGACGTTTTAAAATTCTACCAACTCTCTTAATACCATATGTAACTAAATACCTCTTGTGGTGTTGAGGCTTAGCAGCTTTAGTGAATGCTTCAGGTTCCTGAGATACAACAGATAAACAGTTTACCGCAGTAATTACGTTAGAAACGACTCTCTAATTGTTTCATAAGTCTAAATGCAATTGTTCTATCCGGTAATACAGCCCTATATCCGATCAATTAACAAACCAACCAACCCTCTCCACTCTATTGTTATCGCCCACCGGTGTGGATATAGTAACCGGGTGACCGGGCGATGTGGTAGCGTTCAGTAGGTGTGCAGTTCATTTTACAGAACTGTTCTCTCTACAGCGAAGTCACTTGCACTTTGTTTAAATTCAGTTTTAGACCAACATTTTGAAGTAAATTAAATTCGACAAGTTATACGAGATCTGTTCCATGAAACGATAATTATGCTGACACACATCTAGCCTCCTTGTACGTATTTTTGTAAGCCTAGTGATGACCCTACCGGGTCGAAACATGTAGCACTTTTATACAAACAAGATTTAGTGTTTTTATAATAAAGTAGTTGCATTGGACTTTATTCTTTAGAACCTTTCTTTGTTTCTTTGTTTCTTTCTTTCTCTCTTTCTTTCTTTCTTTCTTTCTTTCTTTCTTTCTTTCTTTCTTTCTTTCTTTCTTTCTTTCTTTCTTTCTTTCTTTCTTAGTCTGACCTCTTATACCTAATCATTGTAGGTATAGGGGGTTATTGCTGCACCTTGTTGCATTCAATGACACACACGCGCGCGCGCGCGCGCGAATGGACACACATACACATTTGGTAGGACTCGTCTGCATGAAGGATCGGCCCGTTGCAGAGACCTCTACCTGACAGTACGCAACATTCGAAAGAGACAGACGTACATGCCCCTGGCGAGATTCGAAGCACAAATCCCGGCAGGCGAGCAGCTGACGACCCACACTGTAGACCGTGCGGCCACAGGGATCGGCCTCTGTAGTGTTTACTTGTCGAAAAACCTGGACATTTTTGTAAAATTAATAGGCCAATATTCCATTTGTAAGACGTTGACTCCTGTCGTCCCGCACTCGTTACTCGCCTTGTCGTGATACCGCAGTTCGGAGACAATTGCTCCGCGGCCCCGGAAACTAGTCACCGGAAACGACTCCTCTCCAGAATTTCATCGCAATGACGTGGCATTCCACACCGCAGGGAGTGGCATAATTAAGTCTTTGATGTGGCATCGTTGTCAGTGTAACCGCTTACCTTTGTGTCGCGTTATTCGGTAGAGGCAATTTCCGGCTGAAATATGAAGTTGAGCCGAAGGGAGATACGAATCATGGCACTAGTTAACGGCGTGCGACACGGGGGCTGTATCTAACTTCAACACACAGTTTTATACAAAGTCTGGAAAAGCCGGTCAACTTGTAACAAATACCGAGGTGTCTTTCTTTTTTTCTTTGTATCTCATTTACTTCTTTTTCTCTTCTTTATTTCTGTAGTTTTCCTTCGCCTCTTAATTACTGTATACATTACCTTCTCTATTTATTTCATTCTTCCTCTAATCTCTTCATTTTTTACTGTTTTTATTCTACCGTTGTCCTTTTGTGTCCAGACTGGCTCTGGGACACACCCAGTCTCGTATCCAGTGTAAGCAGGGACATATATCCCTGGGGAAAGGCGCTGGTGATTGAAGCTGAACACACAATTTCATCTCGTGCCGGGGTTAGGGATGAGTGGAGCTATACCTCCAGCCGCTCTTATGCCGTTATGGCGTGCAAGGGGACAACTTGACGTTCAGCTTTACCCTTATCTCGCCCTTTTGATCTGATGTATTTTATATGCCATTTACTGTACTTTTTCTTTGTCATTTTCTCCATAATTCCTGCATAAGGTAAAGTTACATCTGTCCCTTTATGACGATATAAAGGTATGTGGGTATGTGGAGGTATAGCTCCCGTCATTCTCCACCTTGAATCTAGATCTTAAACTAGCGGCCGCTTTACTTACCGCGCCAGAGCCTTTGTTGCACAATAAATACCAATGAGGCTGGGTGGGTCGAGCACCCAACCTGGTAAGTTTAGAGGGAAAGACAAATATCTTGCCTATGCTGGTAGTCAAATTTGTATCTGTTGGTCGTCGGGTGTCTATAGTGACTGAGCTATCCTGTCGCATCCACCTGCCTTTTCTATCTCCTTTTATTTCTTTCTTAACCTCTTAAAGCCTAGCGGTAACTTTACGTACCACCAGGTTTAACATTAAAAAATTGTACGTGGTGCCCACATTGCGTTTATGTGTTTTGTACGGATCTCAGAACAAACAGCAACTTTTGCCTTATAAAACATTAAGAAACTGGTTTTTATAACCGAAGTGGAGAGTGTTTACAGCGCGGTACGCACTGAGTACTTACCTAAAACAGATATGCTTCATCTTTAAAGGGTTAATTCCTTTCTCATTTTGTCTATCCTCTTCTTTCCCGTTTTTGTTTTGTTTTCTTTTCCATCCTGCTTATGTTTTACACCGAACTGATATTATCACGTTCTTTACTCATGAAATTTTCCTCAGATTTTGTATCATAATTTATTGGTGTTAAGTGTTTAGAGTACATTGGTAAGTAAATATACCACCTGGTGTAACATTAAGACACTGTTTGAGATCTGCGATTTTTTGGGATATTACACAGCGCTGAATGGTAGTTCTGTACCGACGTTTGGGGACAACGTATCCTTCCCATCTTCAAAGAGTCTTGGACTTCTTGACCCCTGAAGATGGGACCGATACGTCGTCCCGAAACGTCGGTAAAGGATTACCACTCTACGCTGCGTAATACCCCAGAAGAGCGCAGATCTTATCAACATCGCGGCGGAAGCCTGGCATCACGCATCCACTTTGTGTTTACAGTATAAATAGGAGTGTAATATAGTCTAAAGACAATTTTTATTTCACATAACCAGCTACATGTTTCGGCTAATATTTTGCTGTCATCAGGCTGAGGGCAAAAATATTCTTGTTTCCTCATTCACTCTTAAACTTCGTACAACATATTTTATAAACTCTTTAAAACTTTTATTCCTAATGCTGTTTATTTATTTTATGTATATTATATAGCAGTATATTTTGTAAGGTTCGAGATTTCAAACCTCTTGGGCAGCTGTAACATTTCGTTTTTATTTTTGCGTTCAGCGTGTTGGTAGTTATATATTAGCGAAACTATTTAGCTGGTTGTTTTCAAGATGTAAAAGTTGTGTTTAGATTGAGTATATTACGCTTCTGTTTATTAAGTTGTTTTTGTTGCTATAATTTTGGTTATTTAACAGAAAAGTTTGGTAACGTGTGTTTAGGCTACATTTTAACCCTTTAAAAACGGAGCGTGAAATGTTTTATTTAAAGACCCAGTTCGTACCGCGCAGTAAACACTTTTCATCTCGGTTATACACACCGGTCAGTTTATGTCATATAGGGTAGAAGTAGCTGTTTGTTCTGAGATCCCTACAAAGCACATAAATTCAGTGTGGGCAGAACGTAGAATTTTTGAAAGTTAAACCTTTTGTTGCATCAAGTAACCAGTAGGCTTTAAAAGGTTAAGATGAGGTTAGTGTGGGATTGCAGTCCCTGAACCTACCTTCTGGAATACCTGTATGTCGTAAACGTGTGGTTCTGTGGCAAAAGGACAACCTTGTGGCACTTTTTTTAACGTCCAGTTGCCTTAAATTTGGCAGGATTGTAATGTTTAAGTTACTTAAACTGCAGCAGCGTTAACGGCGATTTGAGTCCTCTCAGACGTTGCGGCGCCTTCGTAAATAGTTACCAACGCGTCGAAGAATTGCACTGCCTACACATTTGGAGTAAAGCAGTTTAATTATATTCTGAGACTGTTTTAAACCTGAAGAATGAGGCATAACGCTTCTGCGAAACGTCAGTAAATATTTATCAGTGGGCACAACGTCGCATCTAAGAAGACGTATACCTTCATGACTTTACCTTGATTTCAGGTTTCCACCGCGATGTTGATTTCAGGTTTCCGCCGCGATGTTGATTTCAGGTTTCCGCCGCGATGTTGATTTCAGGTTTCCGCCGCGATGTTGATTTCAGGTTTCCGCCGCGATGTTGATTTCAGGTTTCCGCCGCGATGTTGATTTCAGATTTCCACCGCGATGTTGATTTCAGTTTTCCACCGCGATGTTGATGAGATTTCCGCTCTTCTGGGATATTACACAGCGTCGTCTGTGGTAAAAAATCACCACACACGATGTCTCGTAATATCCCAGGAGAGCGGAGATCTCTCTAAGACTTAAACTATTTGCGTTGCTGCTTGAAATTTAGGCGGCGCGTCCACCAAAGAAACTGATTTTAAGCAGCTGATTTTCTTGCAACTGTAATTTTACGTTGCTTGAAATTAATTGCTTAAAAATAAGTTTTTTCTGTATGCGAGCCCACGTTACGTGGCGTCTTCCAATAAACGAGGGCAGTAACGCGGAAATGGACTTAAAGCGCGAGAAATGACGTAAGGCACTTGACATTGCACAATGAAAACTACATTTTTCAAGTTACGTGATAGCTCCGCTCGCCATTAACCCTTTAAAGACGAAGCGTATCTGTTTTACATAAGGACTCAGTGCGTACCGCGCTGTAAACACTCTCCGCTTCGGTTATAAAAACCAATCTCTTCATGTTTTATAAGGCAAGAGTTGCTGTTTGTTCTGAGATCCGTACAAAACACATAAACGCAATGTGGGCATCACGTAGAATTTTTTAATATTAAACCTGGTGGTACGTAAAGTTACCGCTAGGCTTTAAAAGGTTACAAGGTATACAGATTAGCAGGAACTAACACTACGGAAACTGGAACTATACAGACAGCCATAAACAGGAACTATAGAACAGAGGGTCCTTGTAATTGAAATGTAATCCACCATAACGAACCGGTCAGTGGAGTGTAGATTCAACTCACATGCGTCGTGTATCAGGGTGCGTAAACTGTGATCCATGGACCATGGTAGACGCAATGGAGTGTCCAGTATGTCCATATGGGTTTAGTTCTACAAACTAAGTCTAGCGTATTTGTTAAGGCGGTGACTGTTCTGACATGTATTCACGAGACATTTGTTTCGATTCCCGGTCGGTACATCGGATTTATTGACTGAGTTTCTTTCATAATTTTTGTCAGTTTCTTCAGACAACTGTGGGGTTAGTAATTCAACCTACGTCACGACATTTTTCTTTCACACTTCTGCAGTTTCATTATTCATTAACCTTTTAAGGATGAAAATTAAACTGAAGTATAAATATAAAGTCAGTCCGTACCGCACAGTAAACACTCCGTCTCAGTTATAAAAACCATTCAGTTGATTCTGTGTAGGGAGATAATCACTGTTTGTTTTGTCATCCATATAAAACACATAAATACACTGTGTGGGCAGAACGTAGAATGTTTTGAATGTTAAACCTCGTGGTATATATAGTAACCAGTGGGCTTTAAAGGTTTAATCCCAGTACTCCAATCTAGTTTAACCCTTTAAAGACGAAGCGTGTCTGTTTTATATAAGGACTCAGTGCGTACCGCGCTGTAAACACTCTCCACTTCGGTTATAAAAACCAGTCTCTTAATGTTTTATAAGGCAAAAGTTGCTGTTTGTTCTAAGATCCGTACAAAACACATAAACGCAATGTGGGCACCACGTAGAATTTTTTAATATTAAACCTGGTGGTACGTAAAGTTACCGCTAGGCTTTAAAAGGTTAAAGTGCATCCAGTTCCATTAATGAAAGACTGCGCCATGGTTCAGACTGTAAGTCACCGTTCTCTCAACGTGAAGGCCCGGGTTTGACCCAGAGCCAGTCTCTCTGTTATTTGTTGTGCATGAAGTGGCATTTGGTCGGGTTACTCTCGGCGTTTGCTTTTTCCCCTCTCATTATCATTCCGCGCATACTCGTTACTTATTTGTTCAGCTACTGCAGGCGGTGCGTAATCCTAGTAATTTACAGCACCTTTAAATAAAACAGTGAGGAAGAGATCGGTTACAAAAACCAGAACTAAATGAGCATTCTGCTTCTGTGATCACAATAAATCAAAACGCACAATCTTATAAGGTTGCGGCTAGTTAATTGGAGGAAATGAACCGGTTGAAGTCCGTTTGCCGTCACTACCGGAGAAGTCCGATGTCCCAGGGGCTTCTTCGGTGCCAATTTTTCGGTCAAGAGTTCATTTAGTCATTTCAAGGCTATTCCACCTAATGTAGATCTTCAGGCATTTAATTTCAGCAGCCGTCCCAACCTGTTTGGCTTCATTCTTTCTACCCTATCTAAAATACTACAGAGCGAAGTTTGGCTGTTGGTCCAAATTACTCTTATGTAAGACTCTTTTCCTCTTCACTACATTGATTGCATATAAGGTTTTGAACACTCTGTTAAAACAATGAAGATGGAGGCACTATATTCTTTCGAAACTGCAAATATATATATAAGACAATATTTACAATATTTTACTATTTGTTGTTTATTGAATGACGTTATCACACTATATGTTGTATAATGCCGTGATGACAGGTGAGTGATGATTTCGGAATGGTCTGGAAGGAAGGCCATAGCTTATTCGAGGTAATAACCCAGCATTTTTTTAGAAGAGGATTGAAGAAAACCACGAAAAACATGTTTCATGATAGGTGGTGTTTCGGTCGAGATTCGGAATCTTACCTCCAAAGCACAGATCTAGAACATTTTACTTCGCCATCATCCTTGATGTGTTTTCCTGTTAACCTGTTAACAAGTGTTAAGTTTTACATAGTTGTAGCTTTATTCAGCTTGAAATTTTTGGCTTCCTAGATGTTCCTTTATCTGTTCTAAGCACTGACGCAACGCCACAAACTGCAAAAGTTATTAGTACATTGAAAAACTAGTGATAAGATGGGTGAAAGAACAGGAAAGTGGTTTTAATGGAGGGGGATAAAAAATCTTATTCTGTGGCTTCATAGATCGTCTTCTTCTCCACGGGACCGTGCAAGAAGTGTTCGTGATAAGCTAAGTGGCGTTGTAGTAACTGTGTGGAAGACCCAGAGAATTTCTGTAAGATACGTATCTTGTAAACACTTTGTGTTCGGTACAATAAATACTGACACAACCATCCCGTGACATAAACTTGCAGATTTAAAGGGAATACTTTGGCAGTTTCCTTTCGTGTGTCCACATGTTGAACACAACAGGTTCCTCTGAACCGTCGTTGCACTTCCAACAAAACACACGTCGTCATATGCCGAAGCAGGGTAATCTTCTGCGACAGCTCGCATTTATGTCTGCAGTTCCCAGGGGCAAAAATCTCCCATTCGTCCATCCGCCCTTTCATTATTATCCGTTATAGGTGTTGAAGAATATTTTACTCATTGTAACCCTTTGCAGTCCAAATATTATTCGGGAGATCAAATCGAGAAGAATGAGATGGGCGGGACATGTAGCGCGTATAGGGGAAAAAGAGAGGTGCATACAGGAATTTGGTGGGAAGGCCTGAGGGAAGGCGACCACCTGGGAGGCCCAGACGTAGATGGGAGGATAATATTAAAATGGAGCTTGAAGACGTGTGATGGGGGCATGGACTGGATTCAGCTGGCTGAGGATAGGAACAGGTGGCGGGCTCTTGTGAATGCGGTAATGAACCTCCGGGTTCCATAAAATGCGGGGAATTCTGTGACTAGATGAGTAACTTTTAGCTTCTCAAGAAGGCCGCTGCTCCATGGAGTTAGTTAGTTAGTTAGTTAGTTAGTTGGTTAGTTAGTTAGTTAGTTAGTTAGTTTGCAGTCCAAATTATTATCGTTTATTAGCCTGTTTTTACAAAGTTCAGCAATGCTGGTTCCTTTCTGTGACGTGCGACGGTCTAACGAAAATGACGATACACATGTGTCATTGATTCATTTAGCCTTTCGTAACACACACACACACACACACACATTGAAGCTGTACTGATGGAGTGCTCAGAACTCAATTAAATGTTCCGTTCAAGTTTGTTAGCTACAGGAGGAGGAAGAGTATGTTACTACAGTAATGTGTTTGAAATTAATGAATAGCCTAGTATAATAACGACTGAAAATATTTATTTATTATTTATATTTTCTTATCGATGTCTTGTTTTTCGACGCTTTCTGTATTTCGGACCTTATAGCGTCGAATGATGGGATGGTCAGTGAATTATATGTTACGAAGACTGTGGGAGGAAGCGACTATGAATTAACCTTTTAAAGCCTAGCGGTAACTTTACGTACCGCCAGGTTTAACATTAAAAAATTCTACGTGGTGCCCACATTGCGTTTATGTGTTTTGTACGGATCTCAGAACAAACAGCAACTTTTGCCTTATAAAACATTAAGAGACTGGTTTTTATAACCGAAGTGGAGTGTGTTTACAGCGCGGTACGCACTGAGTCCTTGTATAAAACAGACACGCTTCGTTTTTGAAGGGTTAATTTAACAACACCATTCGATCATTTTACTGGAAGAACAGAGGGAAAACACAGAATGTCGTAGCACAACCGCTATCACGACAAAGATATGAAATGGAGACTGCAGAGTACTCGACAGCAGTGTCAGCATTTGAAATTGTTAGGCTGTATGTTATTTATTCCTTTTCGTTCGTTGTGAGAAAATATTTCTTACCAGTAAGGAAGGTGTCTCTGACCATGGCAGCTGTCGCAAGATATGCCTGCGGATTCATGCTTTCTGTGTGTGTCAAAACGATCGTTCTGAAAGACAGGATAAATTAGACACTCTGTAGTATAAAGAGGAAGATGTAATCGGGGAAGTAACGGTTACTTCAAAACACATTAGAATATTCATTATAACTGAGCAACGTTCATGCATGTAAAGAACAATGTAAAATACATTAGAATACTCTTTGCATATTTTGGTTCACCTGATCGATTTTGGAATCAGTATTTTAGTACAACACCCGGACCATCTAAAATGTAACTCGCCCGAGATTTTGTATTGCAGAAATTCTTACTTAACTGTCGCATTCAACTAGTAGCCTAGTAGGGCTTAAACACCTGCCTGCCTCTTTTATGTTACTGCTGAACTCTCCTTATTTTTAATAGCTAATGGGCTACATTTGTTTTTTTATAAATGAAGAAATCGTGTGTCTCAGGCACATAAGAATTTCATATCGTGCGAAAGTTAAAATTGTTTGGCCCACTACAGGATACCTGGGTATCCCTGGTATAACTTCTTCGTTTATTATATTGTTTCTGTTTTCTTCCTCGCAATATTTCGCCTTCAGATATTCTGACGCCTGAGTTGAAGCTTCCAGACTAACTCCTTAGCTGATTGGGTTGCATAGTTCTCCGGCGTGAAACGTCTATCTCCCAACAAGCGTTGCCATCTGCTGAAAGCGTCAGTTATTAGGAACTTCTACAGCATTGTAGTTCAGAGGAACGACCAAAAATGGCAGCACTGGGTAGTTAGATGTAGGTATAAGTGGTGTAAACTGACCTAATTTGCCTGTTGCGAGCAGCATAATTTATTTTCAAAGTGAATCAAATGAATTATAATTGGGTAGGTTGGAGGGGCGTCTTGTCTGTCTGCCCGTAGTCATGTTTCGTCTCTAAGAATAGAGTCGGTGACATACACTAATGTGAATCTGCTTAAAATATGCCCCGAAAATTTGATTTTGGTCGATATCTGTAGGATGTGATGCTTCATAAGTTGCATAAATATAAGGTACAACTATCAAGTACCTTTGTTCTAATGCAAATTAGGTTATACCACTGTAACATCCATTGTAATACACAATTTCACTCATTTTTATTTTATGACAGATTACGGACGCCATGCAACAATAATGCCGTACCATCAATAAGAAAATAGAACAAAGCCATATGCCGCAGGGAAGTTTAGCTTTTAGAAGAATTTTAACCATTAAGACGTTTTGAAAATTTCAAGAGTCACATTTTAATGCACATTGAAAGTAGTTTTATGTAATCAGTGTAACCCCCTTGAGAGTGGCAGCAAATATTCCGAAACACGTCGGGGAGGAATTGAATTAGAAGTTAAATAAAAACTAAATATTTTGCATACGTTGGATTTATTTTACTGAATTACTAAACAAGTTTATTTTTTATGAAATGTAATGTATGTACAGAAAATTGTCACAGCTATACCGTTAAAATGTTTAAGCACGCTGTTTGTGTAATTAATACACAAGCATTCAGTTCTTACATGACAGCAGACATTCTGTGTTTTCGTTTCGTAGGCCAGTCTGTTAGTGATGTTGACGAAGGGGACAACGTCTTAGTAAAAAAAAAAATCGTACGAAACTCACAGATGCCTGCTTTTGACATAATGCTGATTTGTTTAATTTTAACCTATTAAAACCTAGCGGTAACTTTACATACCACAAGGTTCAACGTTAAAAAATTCTACGTGGTGCCCACATTGCATTTATATGTTCCATGTGGATCTCAGAACAAACAGCAACTTTTGCCTTATAAAACATTAAGAGATTGGTTTTTATAACCGAGGTGCAGAGTGTTTACAGCGCGGTACGCACTGAATCCTTATATAAAACAGAAACGCTTCGCCTTTAAAGGGTTAAAGTAGATGGTGCTTATAGTAACCACTGGTCTCTGAAATGTTAAGGTCTATAACTTTTATGCGATATAAGGTAAAGGTAAAGGTAAAGGCAAACGTGTCCCTGTGCACGCCATGAGGGCATAGGGCGTAGGCGCTAGGTGGAAGTGAATGGTTTGCTGAAGGCCCTGGTCGATTTCCTCCCATGGGAGAACACTAATAACTCATCGGATAGGAGGTGGAGTGGTCCCAGAATATGATGCAGATATTTTCCTTCCGCTCGAAGACATGCATCACATATAACTAAACATCGAAATTTTATAATTTAAGCAAGCCGATACGGAAGTGACCAACGACAGTTGTCAGATAAAATAAAGGGCACGTATTTGGCCAATGGAGGAAAGTAGGGCAGAAATACCTTGAAAGTTTTGAAATGTGGTACGGAAGATGGCTGGAGAAGATCAGTTGGACCGATCATGTGAAAACTAAAGCAGTATTACAAAGAATCAAGGAGGAAAGGAACATCCTACGTACAATAAAAAGAAGGAAGGCTGACTGCATTGGTCACAGCTTGCGTAGGAACGGCGTTCTAAAACACATTATCCAGGGAAAGGTAGAACGAAGGATAAAAGGGGCCGGAAGATGGCGAAGAAGACGTGAGCAGCTACTCGGTTACCTTAAAGAGAGGATACTGGAAATTGAAAGCGGGAGCACTAGATCGCACTGTGTAGAGAACTCGCTTTGGAAGAAAGTATAGACCGAACTCCTGTAAGAAAAACTGCGTGATGGTGATGGTGAGGGAGCAGGCTTCTCAGTCTACATTGTGTAATCAGAATTTGTCTTGTGTAGATAGACAGGGGTGAACAAATCTCGAGGACCAGGTTGTCCTTGCGACTAAATTTTGTACGCTGGATTCTAATATGTTTTGGTCCTTAATATGGAATTTCCTTCATCTCGCATTTTTGGCGCCTAGAATCTTTAGGTGGGCTTTTTTTAACTAACCCTTTAAAGACGAAGCGTATCTGTTTTATATAAGGACTCAGTGCGTACCGCGCTGTAAACACTCTCCACTTCGGTTATAAAAACCAGTCTCTTAATGTTTTATAAGGCAAAAGTTGCTGTTTGTTCTGAGATCCGTACAAAACACATAAACGCAATGTGAGGACCACGTAGAATTTTTGAATGTTAAACTTGGTGGTACGTAAAGTTACCGCTAGGCTTTAAAAGGTTAATCACCCCTGCTCCAAGTTTCGAAACTAACACAATAGACATCACAGTGCGTCATGCAACATTTGCACAAACTGATGTATATGAAACATAAAATTTTGATTTTATCGCTGTGCATATTCCGAATGTGTGTTAACAGGTAGTTACGAATATAAATACAAGATTATAATAACACTAATAAATCACCAACACAATGCACTATATTATTATAAAGTTATTCACTATTTATTTACATTACCTCGACATGTTTCGGTGTTTATCAACACCATCTTCAGGGGGATGTCCGTATACTTTTAAGACCCTCGTCACTTTGGATAGATGTCTGTAGATGATATTAAATAATAAAATTGTTAAAAACGTATATTACATACGTATGTAACAATTTTATTTTTAACCTTTTAAAGCCTAGCGGTAACTTTACGCACCACCAGGTTTAACATTAAAAAATTCTACGTGGTGCCCACATTGCCTTTATGTGTTTTGTGTGGATCTCAGAACAAACAGCAACTTTTGCCTTATAAAACATTAAGAGACTGGTTTTTATAACCGAAGTGGAGAGTGTTTACTGCGCGGTACGCACTGAGTCCTTATATAAAACAGATACTCTTCGTCTTTAAAGGGTTAATATAATCAACAGACATCTATCCAAAGTGACGAGGGTCTTAAAAGTACACGGACATCCCCCTGAAGATGGTGTTCATAAGCATCGAAACATGTCGGGGTAATATAAATAAATAGTAAATAACTTTATAATAATATAGTGCATTGTGTTGGTGATTTATTAGTGTTATGTGAAAGTGCACGGTGAAAACAAAGTGAAAGCAAGATTATAATATCGCAAGTTATGCTTGAGTCTGTGGTACAGTTTCCGCCTTTGCTGAAATGTTTTCCTGCAAGTAGCAGAACAGTATAATTCCATATTACAATTTTGTCGATTTAGTATTTGGGAACAAATTGTTTTGTTTATCCAATAAACTTTTATGCTACTGTTGTTAGGCCCTTCAGAAAATTTTGTTTTTGACGATTTCTAGTTGATGTTTCAACTGGCTTTATGTTGCTTTAGTAGCCTTCTTTGTGACTGTCTAATAAAGCACATATTCATGTCGCGGACAGTTACCAAAAGCAATCAAAGCAGAGCTTGGATAGTATACCTCTCTCGATTATAATTAGCTAACAACGGACTGGAAACCAGAGTGTAATGCCTGCCAGCAGCAGTAATTTTTCCTGCCCTAAATACGCACCACGCTGTAGAATCAGTCTAGGCAGCTATGATGTGAATACAGGGTGTTGCTTCCCTGGGGGTAAGTTCTCCCCAAACGTATATTTGACTACTGGCCGTCGTCTGTTGCCGAGCAGTAGAAGGTTGCCTCGCCTCTATGACTTCCAAATTCCTACACACACACACGCGCGCGCGCACACACGCGCGCACACACGCACTCACACACGCCATTCGTAATCATCTTTGATTTTCTTTTGATACCCTATAACGTTTGCAGTTGAAGCGGCGTCGTTAAATGACCTAATACTATATTAATTATTTGTTTAATTGGGTCGTTATTTAGGTACGTATTTCATAAACCTCTGTTCGTACGATCGCACGGATGATGATAAATACGCCCCCGTCCTGATCTTGTACAGAATATCCGCAAATTCAACATGCATCAGTGTAATATACGTGCAGTGGGTAATACGTGATAAAAACACTAAGATTAATACAAAAAGTTACGTATAAATTAGTCCGTGTGATGGCACGCATTTATCAATCTCATGCATGATTTGTAGTACATGTAATCTCCACCGACACACGAATTACACGTTTTCGGTTTGATTTCCGTTTAAGTAAGTATGTCAATAATGACCGTGCTATGGCTCAGGCGGTTAGCCGCCGGCCTCCCACCGCGAAGGCACGGGTTCGATCCCAGGTCAGTCCATGTGGGATTTGTGGTGGACAAAGTGGCAGTGAGACAGGTTTTTCCCCGAGTACTTCGGTTTTCCCCTGTCAATTTCATTCCACCGATGCTCCATTACTAGGAAAAGGACAAAAAATAATAACCATCTTCATCTTCATCATAGGGTTGCACAAGAAGCCTTAAGGCTGCGGTGCGCCCGTAGCGTCTGCTGCGGGGCCTTCACCACCATAAAAAAGTATGTCAATAAACAAGTAAACAGCCTAATCTCTTTTGAATAGATGTTCGCTGGCGAGCCGTCATCAAACGTATTTTTGCCGGCCTTGTACGTCATTCGATACGATTTCTTTAATAGGCAAGGCTTGTGGAACTTCTTTTGTCCGCCGTAATCTTTTGTCGTTCCCTGATTTCATAGTGGAAGTAACTTACAAATAAGGTATTCGTGTTGGCCTATATTTTTTCAAATTCGTGATTTTCGAATATTCTGTACTCTGCGAACAATGGGAAGGAAGTTTGAAACTCCAGACTGTATCTGTATACAGTTCACATTAGCCGAAAGTTGAAATTCTGTCGTCATTCTGTCTCATGGATTAACCCTTTAAAGACCGAACGTATCTGTTTTGTATAAGGACTCATTGCGTACCGCGCTGTAAACACTCTCCACTTCGGTTATAAAAACCAGTCTCTTAATGTTTTATCAGGCAAAAGTTGCTGTTTGTTCTGAGATCCGTACAAAACACATAAACGCAATGTGGGCACCACGTAGAATTTTTTAATGTTGAACCTGGTGGTACGTAAAGTTACCGCTAGGCTTTAAAAGGTTAAGTCATTCTTATAGTTAACGAGATATACGCTAGATGGCAGTGACTTCTGAAAGCAGTAATTCTTTCCTTGCGATTTAGTTGTTATTACAACCTCCATTTTGCCCATAGGCAGTAACACTGCTTGTATACAGCTGTCTTTCAAAGCTTTCAAGTGAACAGCGTGAATATGTAGTGAAATTGTGTTTCTGTAGCATTTGCCAAGGACTGTAATATGCGAGTGAATAAATGGAAGCTTGTCTTTGAGACTTGCAGATAACTAATTCCATTGAGCAGAGTCCTTGAGCATCTCAAATTTTGTAAGCTGTTCAAGAAATTCCCGGAATTTTGTAGACACAGAAGGCGCATTACCATGTTCACAAGGGCCAGCCACTTCTTCGTATCTTAAGCCAGACGAATGTAGTCCGTAACTTCTCATCATGTTTCTTTACGATCCACTTTAATATTATCCTTCTCTTCATCTCAGAGCCTTCTGTCTCTTCTTCGGGCTTCCCCACTGGAGCCATTTTTGCAATTATGTTCTCTCTCATGAGTGCTACATGCTCAGCCATCTGATTCTTCTTGATTTTTATCACCCTGATTTCACTTGACTGCGAGTACAATTCATGAAGCTCCTCAATATGCGGGTTTCTCCGTCTTCCCATAACGTCGTTGCCCATAAACCCAAATATCATGGGGATCACAGCTAGATGTTAGAATTGTCAAGGTTTTCAGTTGAAATTTCAATGGTCTTCTTGCTGTGTGTGTGTGTGTGATCAGATGTTGGCACAACGAAAGCACACGCCGCTGGCACACGATTGCTCAGCCCAGCAACCCAAGGCCCTTCACATGACCAACATAGCCACTACTTCAACCCTCAACAGCCCTTCGGCTACACGCTGCGCTATTACAGGCGTTTATGATTCTAGGGTCTGGCATACAGAAACTCTTCGTGTTTTTGAGTGTCCTTATGCATCTAAACGCACTAGTATGCCACTTTAATATGAATTCAACACCAAATGTGTAGTATTGGATAATAATACTACTGGTGCGTGGGGCGTCGGCCTCATTGAATCAAAGTCGTAACCACGGAAATTAAAAGCAAGAAAATCTGAAAACTGAATAAGCCGGTAGTGAAAAACTGAGAATGTGAAAAAAAATTAAAAAGGCTGGTATGAAATATGGATTAAATCGAGAACTTGTATTTCAGTAGGTTAAGAAATAGAGTAAATTTTCTTGGTTTTTATTTCTGTATTTCAACCCTTATTGGCCCAATATCGAGTTAAACTCGACAGCCTTTCTTTTGCACCAGGTCCAATGGCGAACTGAATTCGACACGTTATTTTGCAGTGTTTTGTGTTGGGTTTTTGTAAGCTTCTGCCTTATAATGGCTGCTTTTGAAATTCTAATATTACAGATTTTTCTATAAAAGTAATTTGGTCCAGACTGTTGGAATTTAGATTATAATTTAAATTGCAAAGGATTGAAGAAATCCACTGTAAAACCTCATAATATTTTAGACTGTTCCGTTATGGCTTATTACACCGTGTTGCTGGTTGCGTTACTAGCTAACATTTCGCAGAAACATTTTGGCTTCGCCTTAAAGGTAATAATAAATTACATACTTTTGGTATCTTAAACATAAATGGAAATGTAATTCACCATAAAAGAGTTTTCTTCATTCTTATGCTTTGAAAGTGCACAAACATTTACCTCCGAGATTTGGTGAAAACGAACTAGATTATTAGTTCTGTTCCTCAGCAGCTAGTTAAGAAATTTCAGACATTTTGTCGATCCCTGGGGTTCATTTTTGTGCCCACACCAAGCCGATAACTGTTCCCTACCGTGACCCAGATGAATCCAGTACACACTGCCGCATCCTATTTCTTTAACATCCATTTAATATTATCTACCCATCTACAATGATATCTTCCAGATGATTTCTTTCCTTCAGGCTTCTACACCAAACCCCTGTACACTCTTCTGTACTATGCGTTTCACATTCTCTGCCGTTCTAATTCTTCTTGATTTGATTTCCATAATAATTGATCACAGTAGCAATACATTGCGGTGGTATAATTTATAAAGCTTCTCATTATGCAGTTTTGTCCAGCTTTCTCTATCTTCTTTCCCGTTACGCCCATATACTTCCCACAGTACGCTGTTCTCGGCCAACCCAACTAGAGTCGATTGGGGGTTGTCCAGAATAAGTTTCTTAGTAGAAAATTTGGTCATAAGACGGAGAACGTTTATGGAATCTGGAGAAACCTGCATAAATGATATAGAATACGGATCAGATTGGCCCCGGTTTTCCAAATACAGTCCCGGTTTTATGGGTTTAAAAAATCACTGTCCCGGTGTCCCGCAAAATTCTGTTCGGGAAGTAAAATGTCCCAGATTTTTACAAGATATAAGACGTTTCTGAAAATTCGTACGGAGATTTTGACTTTTCCCAAGGTGAGAACAAACATCTATAAGCGCAGGAGAACCGTCAAGCGGCTACGAACAGGAAGGGTTAGGAGACGGGGAGGAAGATGTGTGGATTAGTGACTGTAAGAGTCTGGACTGAGGCTCCAGAGGGTGAGGAACGGATGTGTAAAGAAAAATCAGTAAGTGAATTGAGGGTCCGAGTTTGAGCAGTATTATTATTATTATTATTATTATTATTATTATTATTATTATTATTATTATTATTATTATTACATCATCGCCTTTATGCAGGGTGTGCACACTTATATACCCGAAACAAACCATGTTTCTAGGGTATACAGTGTCGCAGCTATTCTGCGCGTACTGTTAATGGTGCATATAGCGCTGTCTTCAGTATTAACCTTTTAGCGCGTAGCGGTAACTTTACGTACCACCAGTTTTAAAGTTGAAAAATTCTACGTGGTGCTAACATTGCGTTTATGTGTTTTGTACGGATCTCAGAACAAACAGCAACTTTTGCCTTGTAAAACATTAAGAGATTGGTTTTTATAACCGAAGTGGAGAGTGTTTACAGCGCGGTACGCACTGAGTCCTTATATAAAACAGACACATTTCGTCTTTAAAGGGTTAAACTCTTTTATGCTTCTACATTAGCATTTCCCGCAGTGTGTGCGCTGTGCCCAGTATAGCTGTTTTCCGCAGTTCCTTGATATCATGCTTTCCTGGTATGCTGCTCAAATATTTTCTGAAGGATTTTGAAATGGCTCCAGTTGCTTCTATTATTACTGGCGTCACCTTTGTTTTTACATTCCACATGCGCTGTATTTCTATTAGAAAGTCTTTATATTTGAGAATCTTCTGGGCTTCTTTCTTCATCACATTTCTGTCTCCCGGGATTTCTTCTTCTTCTTCTTCTTCTTCTTCTTCTTCTTCTTTTTCTTCTTCTTCTTCTTCTTCTAATTCTTGTTTAACTTTTTATATCTGCATGTCGTGACTGTTGCTTATCTTAGCTGGCTGCTGTAATGTTTATGGCGATCAGCCCTTTGCAATTGCTGATAGTGTCTCTCGATTCGTAAAGTGTATTTTCTGACGGAGGCACATGCTCTGTCCGAAACGTTTAGATACCAACTCTGTGTTTACGTGGTTAGTTGCCCGAGAAAACATTAATCTAGCGCCACTTTATTGTAAGGCCTTCCCTACCCACTCGTCTGAATTCAGACCCTTTGTCTTTACTGTAAGAGACCGAAACATATGGGACGGCCATTTTTAAGTACTCTGTTTTACATGTTGTATACCAACGTGATTTATTGTTCTCACTTCCACGTGTTAACTTGCAACCCACATACTATATATTTGCTTAATTCAAGCGCTTGCTGGATGCGTACTTTATTTTCAGAGTATAAAACACTCCGTTACCCTAGTTTCCGTAAAGTGAGGCAGGCAACATATGGCACCACTGTTCTCATTTTGTCTCCAGCTATAAATCACATTTGTACAGGGGAAAGAGAAAGGTCGTCTTCACAGTGATGTTCGTATTTGTGGTATAACAAATTGCAACATATCGTGCGTTACATCCGTAGGTTTTATTTATCAAAAACTACTGCACTTTATTTACATAACTTTCAACATGTTTCGGCTGAGTTATTCAGCCATCATCAGGGAATTAACTGGATAAATTAGCCTAAACATGTGGGAGGTTATGTAAATAAAGTGCAGTAGTTGGTGATAAATAAGAACTTAAGGATGTAAATCAACGGCACAGAACATATACAGTATAAAACGTATCGTGCTTTGTTTTTGTCGAGTGGAGAATATACCGCAGGAAGCGTGTAAGAAATACATACACACAGTAAGGTGTACCAGATTTCAGGATGTAATTTTTGTGAGTCATTCTGAGCAACTGAATGCTGAATCAACAAATGCCCGGTTATCAACCCTTACGGTGCCAAGAGAAGATCTGCATAGTGCATGGATGCCGGCATAAAAGCGTTAAAGTGGGCCATTTTCTTACTAATTAATTGTGTCTATTAACAATACGAATATATATTGACCTAAAGTCTATTACGCTGTAACATGCGGGTCTGTAGAGACACATTTGCCGATCCCAGTGGCCGCGCTGTCTAAGGCGTGAGTCAGCGTTCGCTCATTTGCTAGGATTGTGGGTTCGATTCCCGGCGGGGGCATGAATATCTGTCTTTTATGAGTGTTTGTGTTGGGAGGTAGAGGCTTCTGCGATGGGCCGATCACTCATCCAGGGGAGTCCTACCGATTGTGGTGTGTCTGGGTGTGATTGTGAAGCCTGGATAATGAGGAGGCTCTGGCCCACAAGGGGCTGTTGCGCCATGGGAAGAAGAAGACAGAAGAGAAATACGTTTACCGTCTTGTTGCTGGGTCCATAGAGCCAGCATAATTCAGTTGGTCTAGTAACTAGGCTACGAGCTAGACAATTAGTCGCGTTTGGATTGTCGACTTGGGGGAGGGGCGATGCTGGAATGTTTGTTCCTCTCCGAATCATCCGGGCCAACTGCGTGTCTACTCAGCCGCTTATTCGGTGGATAGCGGAGAATTTTTTCGCCCATGGGTAAGGCGTCCGGTTCGGGAAGCTGGCCCAAGCAACTGCATCTGTATCCGGGGTTAATGTACAGTAAGCAGGTTTTATTTCAGTCGAAATGTTAGGCTCAACACAGTCATAATCTGTTTTATATAAGGACTCAGTGCGTACCGCGCTGTAAACACTCTCCACTTCGGTTATAAAAACCAGTCTCTTAATGTGTTATAAGGCAAAAGTTGCTGTTTGTTCTGAGATCCGTACAAAACACATAAACGCAATGTGGGCACCGCGTAGAATTTTTTAATGTTACGCCTGGTGATATGTAAAGTTACCGCTAGGCTTTAAAAGGTTAAGAATGCGTGGAACTATACTTCCACTCTTCCATACGCTTTCATGGCGTCCAGGGGGAGAACTTTACGTTTTACGGTCTGTTTATGTACACCGGTGTTATTACGGAAGTATTTGTATGACACAGAATGCAACACCTTTGCCATTGTAATTTGCCATGTGGCTAGTGTATGTGTGGTGTAACATCTGTTGTTTGGTAAGTGAGTGATTAAGACATTAAATCGGTGACGTCCCACAGCCGTCACTGTAAGCACCATCATAAGAATTTCCGTCGTTCTGCAGCAGTCGAAGTGTGTCAAAGGGGAAAATGATGACGAATGGATTCAGAGATTTCGTCGTATCGTAAACTTGCTGCGTTTTTGTTGCCAGCGGTACCCCATTATCGTTGTGCAGCTTATGTGATGCTTTTGGTGGTAGAGCGATGAGATTTTGGACCGTTTCTTCGACACTAGTTACTCAAAAATGACAACAATATTCAGCGCAACAAATGTATTCTGTTTTCAGGCATTCTATATTACAGTGTCTTGTAAATCAATCCCCCATGTTTCGATCCCACATGGGATCATCGTCAGAGATTCTTATCAAAGTAACATTTCATAAAACAGAACTAGCAATGTATATATGTTTAACCCTTTAAAGCCTAGCGGTAACTTTACGTACCACCAGGTTTAACATTAAAAAATTCTACGTGGTGCCCACATTGCGTTTATGTGTTTTGTACGGATCTCAGAACAAACAGCAACTTTTGCCTTATAAAACATTAAGAGACTGGTTGTTATAACCGAAGTGGAGAGTGTTTACAGCGCGGTACGCACTGAGTCCGTATATAAAACAGATTGGCTTCGTCTTTAAAGGGTTAAGGGGATATAAAAAGGCACTGTCTCATCCATCAGCACATACGTGGGCATCTCCAATGCGTAGTATACCAGGGATCTATTACAAAATCGCCTGCATCTTAACTGATCGCCTTTTTGTATCCTTTTGTATCCTTTTGTATCTATTTTAATACGTATATACAATGTTTGTACAGGATTTTGGTGGGGAGACCCGAGGGAAGGCGACCACTTGGGAGACCCAGGCGTAGATGGGAGGATAATATTAAAATTGATCTTGAAGAAGTGGGATGGGGCATGGACTGGATTGAGCTGGCTCAGGGCAGGGACAGGTGGCGGGCTCTTGTGAATGCGGTAATGAACCTCTGGGTTCCATAAAATGCGGGGAATTTCTTGACTAGCTGAGAAACTGTTAGCTTCTTAAGAAGGCCTCTGCTCCATGGAGTTAGTTATATACAATGCTTGTTTTGTTGTGACGCGCTGCTTTGGTATGAATCCCTGATGATGATTTCATGAGGGATTGAAACACGTTCGATTAATCAACAAGATACTGTAATATAGAATATCTGTATACAGTAGATTGCGTTTTGTTGGACTGAATATTGTGTGATTTGATTATCGACAATGCCCTTTACGAACAATATAAAGTTTATTATAAACTCTAGCACTTTCAGAAGGTGCACTGTAATGCTCGTTGCTTCCTCCCCAGTTTCCTTCCTAACGCCCATTAGTTACCCCACGAGTATAATTTTCCATTCCTATGCTGCTGCCACTGCAACCAATGGATCCTATCCCTACCTCGACGACCACCTGCAGAAGGAAGGCCGTAGGCATTGCTGACACCACAGTGCCTGTTAACACCTCCCCTTGAGGAACACCTTTCAGTCGACAGTCCCCCACACCATTCATTTTTTTTTTTCACTCTCATCAACCCCATAATTTTGACACTAATGGAATTAATTAGTAACGTATTTCCAACCATACGTCTTCAGCTGCTACCAGACTGGCGGCGACCACCGTTACTGGTACGTTCTTCTCAAGTTTGCCCCAAATTGTCAAAACCTTTATCTCCATCACAGTCATCAGCTTCTTTTTTCCACGTTAGTCCCCTTTCTTTTCTCCACCATGACCGCCACCATGGGATTTGCCTTTTTTTTTTTCCACAACCTGTTAAAACAAAATTGTCGGGATTAATCTGGAGAGTGTAATGAAACGGACTGCACAGGGATAAGTAATTAATAAATTCAAGGAAAGTGTCAGAGCATTGTTAGTTATGTCTTTACTTTAAGAGAGTGCTTTAAAGTTTAGGCAGAAATATTCAGACAGCCAGGAAGTAATAAACCATGGAAAGACACCAAAAAATTGACAACTTGTAATGTGAAAATAAGAAAAATATTTTGAAAAAAGAAAGAGGTGGTTGGAGGTCAGTCCAGGCTTTTAACTTGACTGACTGACTGACTGTCTGACTAACTAACTAACTAACTAACTAACTAACTAACTAACTAACTAACTGACTGACTGACTGACTGACTGACTGACTGACTAACTGACTAACTGACTAACTGACTAACTGACTGACTAACTAATTAACTAACTAACTAACTAACTAACTGACTGACTGGCTGACTGACTGACTGACTGACTGGTAGACTGACTGGCTGACTGACTGACTGCCTGGCTGACTGACGGACTGTCTTAACTAACCGACTGACTGACTGACTGGTAGACTGACAGACTGCCTGCCTGCCTGACTGCCTGACTGACTGACTGACTGACTGACTGCCTGGCTGACTGACTGACTGACTGACTGACTGACGGACTCCTTATAGCAGGACCATTCTTGAGAAGCTAATAGTTTCTCAGCTAGTCAAATTACTCCTTTTTATGGGTCTCAGTATCTCATTACTCTGTTCAAAACTCCCCGCTCTTTGTCGCTATCCTGAGCCAGATCAATCGAGTTCATACCTTCCCATCCTATTGCTTTAAGTTCACTTCAATATTATACTCCCATCTATGCCTGTGTCTTTCATGTGGTGGCTTTCCTACAGGTTTCGCCACCAAAACCCCATCTTTATTTCTCTTTTCCCCCACCCATCCTTTTTCACATAACTGTTGAGGATTAGAATTCCTCATAAAACCTTTGGCGGAAAATACTTCCTTTCAGTAACACTTAATGAAATCAAAAGATGTCATTTCGAATACCCAAAGGTAGGCGTTAGGGTAATATTAACACATATTTTAAAAAGTGTCATGTAAGTTTATAGGCTGCCCTCAAGTGGCTTAGATTAATATTCTGTGACGGTGTGTTGTTAGCACTGTAATGCACTGTACAATTCCTTGGCAGGCGGTAAGTTTCTTGATCATGAAATTATATAGAAGTTACGAATAAGTACAAACATTTGGCAGAATGGACTTTAAGCCTGTTAAGGATTAAAGTGTGTGCTGTTGAATAGTTTTGGAGATTAAATACGTAACACAAAGGATGACAGGAACGTCTTATGAGCTAATTTAACCTTTTAAAGCCTAGCGGTAACTTTACGTACCGCCAGGTTTAACATTAAAAAATTCTACGTGGTGCCCACATTGCGTTTATGTGTTTTGTACGGATCTCAGAACAAACAGCAACTTTTGCCTTATAAAACATTAAGAGACTGGTTTTTATAACCGAAGTGGAGAGTGTTTACAGCGCGGTACGCACTGAGTCCTTACATAAAACAGATACGCTTCGTCTTTAACGGGTTAATGTGGGTGAAACTAAAGCTATCCCTGTACAGGTCTGGACAGACCCCTTGGGCTGCAGCAGTTTGACGCTCGCAGGATTTGTTCACAGTCGGCACGTGAAGGTGGTGAGGTTGTCAGCCGTACGGACTGGCCGCCTTTACTCCTCAGGTAACATCCTTGGTACTCCTTTATGTTGGAGGCTGAGTCGATCCCAAGGACATAGTGGGGCCGGAAGGATTATGTCAATGAAAAATCTCAATGACCCCAGCGGAAATCGAACCCGCGACCTACCGGCTTGTAGCGCAGGGCGCTCAACCAACTGTGCCACCGAATTTGATTTAGAACTACTGCAGATACGAAGCAGATAATGTCAACAGGAGCGGAAATTGTAGTCTACTCAAAATTGAGTAAACATTTCTGAATTCGAGCTTTGCTGTTCTTCGTACTTCGTCATCAATACACTTTATTTGCTGCAGACTGAGTTTTATTATTACAAAGCTAATCGCAAAAGAACATTAAAACACAAAATGCCTGAAACTGTTTCTTCTTATGAGGGTCGGTCAGAAAATGAGTATGTATGACGTACAACTTCGTAATTAAATGTTATATCAGGAGAATTCTTCGCCGGGCGATTGTCGTCTGTTTACAGCGCTGAAGCAAAATCGTGGCGGCCGCAAATTTAAAGATGATCGCTAGGCGGAAACAATTGTGACGCTATGGCTGATAACACAGGACACGGACTGATATCAACAAGGAATAGGAAAGCCCGTACCACAATATGATAAATGCCTCAGTCATGGCGGGGACTACGTTGAAATGTAGTGACATAGCCGTAAAAATATATGTGAACAGTTCTAATAGAGCTGAGAAGAGAGAACGCAGAATATATGCATTAAATTTTATTTTCTGACAATTTTCTTGTTTTGTTTTTATCTACGCACATACAGACACGCTTGCACACACCACAGCAAGACTATTTCAAATAATTTGACACAAATGGTGTTTTAGTATTTCAAGGCGTTAAAATATTCAGAAAGTAACTTAGTCAAACTGTAAAATTAATCCGGTTTTTATTTTCTGTATCCTACAAACATTTCTCCTTCCCATCACTTATTGTCATTACGTAGTTCTGAAGCTGTTCTACCTATATTATGCATTTTAATGTTCATTTCTTCCCCTACCTTCTTTACATTAATATTCACAAGTCACAAATCCAAAGCAGGGGTGCCTCCCTGTCCTTCAACTTCTGCCCTTATCCAGAAGACCGTTTGACACTTGTCACTCGACTGTCAACGTATCTGTCTACACTGTGATACAGTAGATGGTGTAACGTTCCTTTTTGACTTGAGTAGTGTTCTGTCGCTCTTTAAATGAAGCGCTGATCAGTGGAATTTACACAACACTTATTCGCACAATCAACACTGCATCTTCGTGTAAGTGAAATGTTATATAGAGTATATCCTTTTGATTTGAAAGCACCAAGCACTGCATCTGCGCACTTGAGAAGAACGTTTGTAGCAGACATTCAATAACAATGCCAGCGACGTACTGCCTTCAGGTATAAAGCTAATAATCTGACGTTTCAGATCTGAATTGTTTTCAAGTTACAGTAACTTCTGTTTGCCTTATGATTTATGATTTATGTTAAGTGTGGCTTGAAGGATGAGAGGAATATCCACGATTTTATGAGATATGACCTCAAAAAGCAACACCAGTCTTCTGATAATAATCTAAAAGTAAGAAATCACTCAGAGTAATACAAAGTGTGTTAGTCTTTGTAAGCATCTGTCAAAATAACAATGGCTCACATCTGGTGCAATATAATGACACCTGTCTTTCTACTGACAGTTATTTTCTTTCACAATTACACAGCTTGTTTCAGGATGTCTCAAGGGGTTTGATTGTCACTGTTGCAGCAATCCCCCCATCCTAACGCGGTCGTACATTTTGATGGCACAGATCGATTTTTTGTAATTAATTTCAGAATTTCGTAATACGGAATACCTTTCAAAGAGTACGCTTATCGCTGGGCCAGAGATCAATTAACGCATTGTCTAGGTATGTGAAGAAGCAGGCTGGAGTTTTTATTAAAGCTTTAGGTTAGTGGAATAATTTGACATTGCTCTAAAGGCTGTAGGCAGAGAGTGCACGATTATCTGCTAGTGAAGAGTACAAATGTGGAAGGAAACGCAACTTCTGGCATGTTTATTCGGGCGTGTAGGAATTTGCCTCAGGAGTACTAAATTAACCCTTTAAAGACGAAGCGTATCTGGTTTATATAAGGACCCAGTGCGTACCGCGCTGTAAACACTCTCCACTTCGGTTATAAAAACCAGTCTCTTAATGTTTTATAGGGCAAAAGTTGCTGTTTGTTCTGAGATCCGTACAAAACACATAAACGTAATGTGGGCATCACGTAGAATTTTTTAATGTTAAACCTGGTGGTATGTAAAGTTACCGCTAGGCTTTAAAAGGTTAAATATAGTATGATTGAAGTGAAGAAAGGAGCGAGAGACACTTTTATATGGCGAAAAACAGATCCACTTTGTTACAAAGTTGCCAGGTTTCGCCCGCTTGTCCTTCAGCTAGTAGAATGAAAATATATATGAAGACGTTGGAACGGTGACAGTCCTAGCTTGAAGTATGTGACCCAACCTACACGATTCCTAAACTAGCCCAAGGCCCCGACTAATAACCCAAGACAGGTCAGCCTCTCAGGCTCAGAGAAGCTGACATTGTCTGCTGATACTCTCCCCAAGCAGGCTCCAAAGCCACGAACAAATTGAAAGAAGACAGGCATGTACGTATAAACATAACATTGAGGTGCGTTCGCGCAACCATTTTTGCAGTGGAAAAGCATTAAGTATTTCATATTCTGAGTGTGTGTCTATGGCCTTAGTTAGCCAGCATGCATTGCGCGTGCGCCGTATTGTTATCTGTGACCTGTCTGGACCTACCATATTTTTCCACATTATCTCATGAATGGCACGATTTTCGGGAAAACGTTATTGAACGTAGAATGCGTGTTTTGGTTTTCTCTGCAACGTGTGTCTGAAACATTTGTCATTCTAAGAAGAATCTAGCGAGATAAATGTACTTTTGCGAAATGTCAGACTTAAGATTTGCAGTGTAGTTAGCCCAGTGGAGTTCCCTCTCCTCTCGGTGTCTGCCCACGTGATGTGTCAGGGGCAATGCGGTAGGAAGCGGATGTCACGCAGATAGCTTATTCGTGAGAAAAGCACGAGGGCAAGTCTGGTAACAGCTTCTTCCTACAAGCTTACTGCGTCACTGAAATCGCGAATCGGGTTCACGGAATTACACCAAGGAACTGCCTCCATGTTCTCATTCAGAAATTAAGAGTCATGCCCGTGTTTATAGTCTACACAGTGCATAAGAGTAACTTAAAACCCTCACATGTCTGTCCTTATACAAATGGCTGCGACTTGCTATTCTACGTTTATATTAGAAAATAATTACGAAGAGAAGCAGAAGATTGTGTGTGTTATTAAACGGCAGTTGATGTTATGTTTGAATCGTTATTTATTTACGTATTTATTGAGTTGAGGTTTATTCTTTACATAAGTTTGTGCCCATGTTTTTTTTTCAGCATTTTGCAAGGCAGAGATTTTTTAAAATCTGTGCGTATTTACACTGGGATACACTTTCATTTTGGACGCCGAGATAGCTCAGTCGGTACTGCGACTTGCTACGGGGTTTGAACCCCGCTAGGGGCGACAAATTTTCTGTTTTCCACACCCAATCCAGACTGACCCTTGGACCCAACCAGCCTCCCGTATAATTGGTACCGTCTCTCTTTGCCAGGGGTAAAGCAGCCGGCGTGTGCCGTTGACCACCCACCCCCTTCTAACGTTGAGGTTGGGCACGGGTAGAGCAACACATCTACTTCCCCTCTGTGGGTGCCTGTTACTGGGTGACCTTTATCTTTACTGTCTTATTTTGCTACCCATACCATTGCATTACTTCTAGTACACTACCATTACAGTTTTCATCTTCTCTCCCGTACAGTTTGTCACTCTCTTCCCTCACAGTCTGCATTAAGGGTTGTCTTGTTTGCTTTATTTTCCTATTTGCAATTAACGTAATTGGCAAAGGTATTCGTGTAGAACGTACTCTCATACTGGGCTATCAACATTTAACCCTTTAAAGACGAAACGTGTTTTATATAAGGACTCAGTCCGTACCGCGCAGTAAACACTCTTATTCTTGGTTATAAAAAACAGTCTTTTGATGCTGTGTAGGGCAAAAGTCGCTGTTTGTTCTGAGATCTGTACAAAACACATAAACGCAATGTGGGCACCATGTACAATTTTTTAATTTTAAAGCTGGTGGTGGGTAAAGATACCGCTAGGCTTTAAAAGGTTAAGGTTAAGTCCAGTAGGTATTATAATGCCCACCTTTGTCGTAAATTTTTATGGGGCACCGCTAGATAGCAGCACCGTGAATGCAATAGAGTAGGTGCGGATGCACCTGGAAATGTTTTGCGGAAGCGTGCGACTGCGTAGACCACACTTTGGAAACCTCGATGCAGTTGAATATCGTGAGGCATGTTGCTGTGTCAGGCAGGTCAAAGGCACCAGAACAATCGTGATGTTCTCATCGCCTGAAGCACTCTGCATTCTGCCATCTACTCTTGCTTGTATTTGTGTTTATAACTGTTCACAAAGAACCTATATTTTCATGCGTTTCTGCGTCAGCATCTTTTCTTAAGTTTCAGTTCCCGTAATTTAGAACACGATCATACATCACACGTTTCTGACACTTAACACGTCATGGTGACTGCTTAAGAAATTGCATCAAATTATAATAACGGAGACGTAATTGACCCTATCTCCCCATAACCTCAATTTATATGTTATGGAACATAAGTGGGTTGGATTTTTTATTCGTATTCAGTCGTGTATTTTTTTATATTTTATAAGAATTATACGAGTATATCTATTTTATATAAAAATGTAGATTTTTGTGAAAGCCAGGCGCGAAAAAATAGTGTAGGGGTAGTTGAATAAAAGTACGTGTTAATCCTAAGAAGAATTTCCCTTTGTGTGACATTAACCTTTTAAAGCCTAGCGGTAACTTTACGCACCACCAGGTTTAACATTAAAAAATTCTACGTGGTGCCCACATTGCGTTTATATGTTTTGTACGGATCTCAGAACAAACAGCAACTTTTGCCTTATAAAACATTAAGAGACTGGTTTTTATAACCGAAGTGGAGTGTGTTTACAGCGCGGTACGCACTGAGTCCTTACATAAAACAGATACGTTCGGTCTTTAAAGGGTTAATACAAGGTGTAAAGTACAGAGCACATTCAGCTTGAAAGAATGTTCAAAATGTACAGTGTGTTCGAACTGATAAAAAGAAACTTGAAAAGAAAAAGGAGACATTTGGATTATATTCATTATTATTTATTTTATTCTTTAATTTTACACTCATAAATTACACATAAATAAATAACATTAACAATGTAACATCTGAGAAATATCTCATGAGAAATATTCAACAATGTAACACAAATAAATTAAAACTTTATACAAGTTATTAACTGTCTCTTCAATGTGTGTCTTATGTAGGTCAGTATTCTAATGTCATGTACAGTCCTTTTGTAGCAAACCGGAAATGACGTGGTGAGAAGCTGTGAAGTAATTAATCTGTAGAACCATTGTCAGAAGATGAGTTGTTTGTCAGCATTATCTCAGCAGAAAGACATATTTCACATCCTAAAATTCCAGTGAGGTATTTGCAACCTCGTTGACATTAATTTCAACACCGTCAAGTATGTATTTTATAATTAATTATGTATGAAATTAATTGAGTCAGGTTACACAAGCGTGTGCTTGTGTATATGACAGTGTTGAATGTGTCTCTGTGGCTATTACAGTTCGTAAACGTGTTAGGTGTCGTCTAAAGGAACACGCAGGCTTATGTATGTGTTTTCGCAGGTCGAGGGTCTCGTGAAGCTTTTAAATAAAATTTTATCTTCGTGTTCAAATGAGGTATGTCGTAGTGCTATATAAGTTCACAGTATTGTCCTGTTTGTGATGGAACCTGCTTGTGTAAGAAAATAGGGTTAGTATTTGGCAGTGAACAAAAAATCTACGTGAAAGTAGTAGCGGGGGGGGGGGGGGGTGGTGGCCGAGAAAAGAATGTCTTAATTGAATTGAACATGTTTCGTCTCAAGAATTGACATTTTTTGTATATATGATTTTGCCTTCTTTTGCTGTAAGTTATTCAAAATCATACTGTGACCTTATCTGTCTAACAAGCCGTTACAGACACGTTGTATTAGTAACGATAATCATTCTGCATTAATCTCGAGATATTTTGCTGCCTGCCAATGGCATTACCTCCCATCATTGATAGCTATATATAAGAATATTTTATAGCATACAGAATGGTGAGTATAAACGTAGAGTTGTTGAAATTACTTTAATGGACATATATTTACCTCCTTAATCTACACATACCCTAGGATGGTGTTAAATATACGTCCACATCTACACACGTATATCGTTATATATATACTTTCTTACCACTCTGAAAGTATACTTAACGATCTTTCTCCATATAAACCTTCTTTCGTGTTTAGCTGCCCAACTACCCTTTATGAACACACGTTCATAATATATATATGTATGTCCTTTGTTGGACTTAAACATACTTATCTAAGAGTTAATTAATACTTCTAAACTTGATCAGTCGTTTGCCGAAGATCTGAATTAAAACACAAGAATAAAGTCTATATCAGTATTTTTAAGGATTTTTGGTTTATGTAGTTTTGAGTGGTACCTGTTTCTGTTCAACTACTGAATTTTCATAAAGTCATCGACATTAATGTAAGGAAAAAGTAAGGTTAAGTTATATTTTCACAAAATCATCAACCTTTTTATAAGGAAAAAGTAAGGTTAGGTTTAATTTTCACAAAATCATCAACCTTTTTATAAGGAAAAAGTAAGGTTAAGAACGCTTTGCTCAAATTAAAAAAAATACTACCCTAGGTTTTAAATTTCGGAGGCCTCCACAACCTGGGAATATTTTAGAATTAAAAGTAATTTAGAATGTTAAAGAAGAAGTTGTAGTGTAATTTACGCAGTGTTATAGTTCTGCATTTGCTTGACTTGGGATGTACAAAAGACACGTATGGCACATGGTACAGGGAAGCTTATACAGGTGCCAAGAAATGCAGTAGAGTGTAAAGTGCTGATGACTTTATGGAAATTGAGTTGTTGGACGGTACCTAGTGACTGACAGTACCTTATGTGATCAAGCTTAGTATAGTTGTTTGTGATGTTTGCACGTTCTGGAGCTAAATAACTAGTCACGTGGCTTGTAAGCTCTGTAAGCCAGCAAATGGGGATCTTGTATGTGAGTGGTACTTCTCACAGACCTTCTATTCCATCCACCACCTCCACCGCCACCGCCACCGCCTCCACCCCAACCTCCTCCACTGGATGGGCCGTAACTGTCACCACCTCCGTGTCCACCTCCGCCTCCCCCATAGCCGCCACCACCACCGCCACCCCCACCGCCTCCGGCCCATCCTCCGCCACCACCACTTGGAGGTCCGTAGCTGTCGTGGCCACCGCCTCCATGACCACCTCCGTGATCACCGCCAGTTACTACGATGATATGTTTTTCTTGGCCACCATGATCACCGCCTCCCTTCTTATTCATGAGCTTTTTGATAAGCTGTATTTTTGACAGGATGAGGGCTATTGAACCAAACAGCAGGGCCTTGAGGGCTTTTATCTTGATGAGCAGCAAAAACAGCTTGCCTAAGACCAGCGCCTTGCCCAGCAGCACTGCCCCCAGCATACCCATCATCTTCTTCATGCCTTTTCCTCCCTTCTTCTTCTTATTGTTTCCACCACGACCTGAAAAAAGCGAAAAGCCTTCTTTGGAATGACGTTAAAATTGTTCGAATTTACTTCAGTGGCAAATATAATATATGTCGGGAGGAAATAATGTAGGAAAATTGGGTAGGTTTGCACTACTGACTTCTTGGTGTGGGATTTTCCTCTAGAATTTTGTATGCATTCAGTTGCCAATAAATTCCTTTATTTTTCGAAAATCCAAGTTTCTTAACCGAATTTCGTTAGGATTGTATGTATTATAAGGAAATACGAAGGACCCGTGTACCCATTAACCTTCTGAAGCACAGTGTTTACTGCTTGTACCACCTGCTTTTAAGATTTTAAACTTTGCCTGTTTCTCTAAGGGAGGACTACAGAGATGTAGGTTTACAGGAAGTGATAATCTTAAAATGCATCTTAAAGGAAGGTAGATCTATTTGCGGATATTTCCTCGATTAACCTTTTAAAGCCTAGCGGTAACTTTACGCACCACCAGTTTTGAAATTAAAAAATTCTACCTGCCGCTCACATTGCGTTTATGCGTCTGGATAGATCTCAGAACAAACAGCGACTTTTGTCTTATGCAGCATTAAAAGATAACCGAGAATAAGAGTGTTTACAGCGCGGTACGCACCGAGTCCTTTTATAAAACACACACTTTTCGTCTTTAAAGGGTTAAACTCCCACAGGATAGGATAAAATATCAGGATATTGCAAAAATAATACTACGTAATTAGCTTTTTGCTTCAATGCAAGGCGACGAAGTAACTTGCGAAACTGAGAGACTGTTGGTTTGCCAAGTAGGATTAATTTTCGTGTAATTAGTAATATTCAAAGACAAGGTGTAGCTTTGAAATAAATTGTTAATGTTGCGAGTGTGTTCTGGTTATATAAAGTGAATCATTTTTTGTGTTTTCCTAATGATTCGATAGAATTAACTCATTTCCGATATTCAAGCAGCAACAGATGAATGACGGACTAATCTTTTTTTCTTTGGTACCAGAAAGAAGAGTCGCTGCGGGAGGACTTAGTATGACTTTATAAGAAATCTAACCCCCTGAATATGAACAAGAATGTGAACAAGTGACTTTTCAGCTGATGGTCAGTAAGTCCATTTTGGTGTAGAAGCCCAATGTGGGCTCAAGAATGTATTTTAAGCCTCACGTCTTACATATAGAGGTTACTGCTCTGTCGTTTATGAAATGTCCCCGAATTTTCTAACCGTACATATTTATGTAATACACACTTCCCACAATATATACAGTTTCATTACAATAGTCTATATGTGAGGCCGGGACTGCTAAGTCAGCTGGACATCCGAGGAACCGTTGTTCGATTCCCTTCAGTGTCAAATTTTTATATCTTCTCTAAATTGCCGAGACCGTCGCTGGCTCCCAAACAGTAAGTGGGGATAGGGGTATATTGTTCCAGGAGTGGAGAGGCGACGGCATGATGCTGACCACTTACCCAATCCTCTGCCGAGATTAAGGTTTAGTGGAGTTCTACCTACACTCCACCTTCATGTCTTCATGGCATGCACGGAGATTTTATGTAGATGGGTACGGTCAGTCCAGGATTCATATCAAGTTAATTTTCCTTCACCTCTTATACACACCAAATAAGACAGCGTCTGCCTTACAGCAAACCCACTAAAACTCCGTTACTAAGACAAGTGGATTAATGCTGTTTAGGGAGATCATCCATGTTTATTGTGAGATCAAAACAAATCACATGAACATATTCTGTTAAATCAGGTAGTAAGGATAGCAATTGTTGTGCTTTAACCTTTTAAAACCTAGCAGTACCTTTACATACCACCAGGTTTAACATTAAAAAATTCTACGTGGTGCACACATTGCGTTTATGTGTTTTGTACGGATCTCAGAACAAATAGCAACTTTTGCCTTATAAAACATCAAGAGATTGGTTTTTATAACCGAAGTGGAGAGTGTTTACAGCGCGGTACGCGCTGAGTTCTTACATAAAACAGATACGCTTCGTCTTTAAAGGGTTAAAGGGTTAAAATTTGTGTCAAAATGAACGCAGAGCATATGACAGCCTCTGACATCTACAAAGGAAAGTCTTCAAATCGAAATGAGAGCGGTACGTCTCTAATTAGAAAGTAACGGGGGGGGGGGGGGATGGAAAACACGGGAAGTACTAGCACTGACACTTGATATGATAATGGCAAAGAAAAGAAGAAAGATAAGGTAAAGTAAAGTAAACGTAAGCTTCACCCTCTAACCTGCTATGAAAGCACAGAAGGGGAGTAGATATATACGTCTACTCTTTCTTTAATCTCGGCACTAGATGGGGGTGGGTGGTTATCGCCACTCCTCGGCCGCTTTACTCCCGGGAATGAGCCGGTATCCATTGTATAGGAGACGGGATGGGCCCCGGGATCGGTTTGGACAGGTGCGGAAAATCGTGCCCCTACCGGGATTCGATCCCCAAACCGCGCAGCTCCCAGCCAGTCACCATACCGGCTGCACTACCAAGAAAAAAGAAGGACAAAGTATGTTTCACTGTAGTGAAATGTTGAAGGTCATTGTGATGTTGTAAAAACTGGACAAATTAAACAAATTCTCACCTCCTATAAACGCGTGCCATTTACGTAAATATATGTCGATAAATTCGCAAGAAATATAAATTAACATTTGCATAATTTATTGACGAATTTATGTTAATAATTATTAGCAGACTACGTTCTGTTTACATCAGATTTTACACACATGCTCCATCAATTGCTCTGTGTCATAATGTTTTGTAATATTTAAATTAAATACTTCTTTATTCTACTTTATCTCCTCTGTTATTGCTGTTTTTCTTACACTAAACTTAAAATGTAACGAATTAGTGGCCATTTGCTTCAAACTGGCGAATAAATAGATTTCTTTCAGTCGTGATATCTTAGGTGACAGAGAAGGCAGTAACTTCTACTAATCTGAATATGGAGGCAGCGCGTTTCTCTGAATCATTGCTCAAATTTTAACCACATCGCTGAATAAAGCAGCTTGAAGCTTAATAAACTTTGCACTTTTTCTAAAGATTTTTTGCTAACTAAATCTTTCTTCCTAACATAACGTAACGCTATTTTTGTTGACACCTCGGAGTTTTTCACAGCTTCCACGTCAGTATTACTGGAGATAGAAAAGTAAAATGCTGCTAGTAAAATTCTGTTTATGCCAAATGTCATAAAACTTTTTTTTTTAGAAATTTTGGCGGGGATAGACACACATAAACGCACTTCACATAAATACACCTTTGGTTAGAACTGAAAGTAGATTATAAATATAAATTAGAATACCGGAACATAAGTCTGTAGCTTTTAATGGGAGTACTTCTGATAGGCCCAAATGACAAGCTGTTACAGACTATTCTTACGGCATTTCTGGAACAGTTTGGTAGGAACTGCAGAGAGCTTACATATATATTTGAATAATGATCAGAGTTTAACAGTTTAAAAAGTGCTAAAACAATATAAACAGATGAAGTTGTCTAACAAGCGTGTATGTGTGTGTGTGTGTGTGTGTGTGTAGATGTGTGTGTATCCATGCGTGTGCGTGTGTCTGTTTGTGCGTGACGGTTTCCTTTTATGAGACAAAACAAACGTGTCTAATTGACCAACATAGCGTAGCTTATCCCACAGCAGTGCATTCTAAATTCTGCGAAGAACTATATGTGTATTCTAGAGTTGTTTTGAAAAATTATGCCCATATCGCTTTGTATTTTCGTGACGAATTTACAGCCGCCTGTCACGAAATTTTGTAATGCGTTTACTCTGTTTTGACGACGCAGACAAAATATGTCATAAATTATTATATTAAGAATTATATAGAATATTTATAATTGCTGGTAATATGAGTTTAATCTGTTGTAAAGCAGATTATTCGAAGATCTATATGCAATTATACATATACATTTAGCAATATAATATACAATTTTTTCTTAAACGGAGCACTATTAGAATTTGAGGAATGCTTTTTTACAATGAATAGGTTTTCGTGTGATAAAATGCTTTAACAGGTAAGATATTTTAATTGTTTAGTCCGTAGGATATGACGTATAGAGTGATATTAATGTATATTAACCTTCTAAAGCCTAGCGGTAACTTTACGTACCACCAGGTTTAACATTAAAAAATTCTACGTGGTGCCCACATTGCGTTTATGTGTTTTGTACGGATCTCAGAACAAACAGCAACTTTTGCCTTATAAAACATTTAAGAGACTGGTTTTTATAACCGAAGTGTAGAGTGTTTACAGCGCGGTACGCACTGAGTCCTTATATAAAACAGATAGGCTTCGTCTTTAAAGGGTTAACACAGATTTGTGAGGTTATTGCGTTACTGTGCTTTAAAGCATAAACATTTGCATGTTTCATTTCGATTTGAACAGCAAATAAATTATGGTGTGACTGTAATGCGGTGGGGACAAATTAAATTCTTTTGATAAATATCAAATTTTGTTAAAATCCATTTGATAGACTTAGGTAAGAGACGTGTGGAAACTACAAGCAGATAGAATTATAGATAAGTTTTACAGCAGGAATTTGAAACCATTTTAATGAGGAATGGATAAAGAATTGGTATGATTTGGGAAATTTAAATAAATACATTGAAGAGAGAGATAATATTAAAAACGTTTCATTGAGAAATAACATGTAAGGTATAAAGTGGGTTGAACCGACTCAGGGCAATATAGTGACTCAGTTTTGTAAAATGATTTGTGATTTTGCGGTTCAGTAAAATATAATAACCTATTGGCCAGCTGCACTATATTTTTTTTTCGAAAACTCTCGTGCCGTGGTGCATATAATTATAAAGTTCCATTGGCAGCTTTTTGTATTATATGAGCACATGACCTTAAAAACAAAACAATGATTTCGTTTATTTACTTAGTTAAATAAATTACGTATATTTTCTGTTTATCCCTTTAAAGACGAGGGGTGTCTTTTTATATAAGGACTCAGTGCGTGCCGCGCTGTAAACACTCTCCACTTCGGTTATAAAAGCTAATCTCTTAATGTTTTATAAGGTAAAAGTTGCTGTTTGTTCTGAGATCCGTACAAAACACATAAAAGCAATGTGGGCACCACGTAGAATTTTTTAACGTTAAACCTGGCCGTATGTAAAGTTGCCTCTAGGCTTTAAAAGGTTAATTTAATGCAGCAGTATAATGCAGCAATGCCGGAAGTACCCTTCTAAATCGCTGCATATTAAGCCTGTGCACCAACTTAAATGTTATAATCTAGGTAATTAATCTCACACAAAGAGCCTTATCTGTGCTGATTACATCACCTGGTAACAGTAACTTCATAGATAAACCAAGTTCTTTAAAACTAATTTAGGCTAATTAATCACGTGTCAGAAGGGGATGCGGATGTCTTTCGTACACAGGATGAACTAAACTCTGAAATATTACTGAAAGCAGCAACAGGAACTTTTTGAAACCGAACTACGTAAATCTGATGATAACTCACTGCTTGTATATGGTGCCTTGTAACGTGGTATATAAGTGCAGACTTTTCATTTCAACCTGTCGTCTCCATTTCGGAGTTAAAGTTCCTCCGAAAAGTCAACCAAACTACACGGCGTCATATCGCATGACAGTAATTGCTGTCTTCACTGTAGAGGTGTAGAAGAAAGGAATATTTATTTAGGATTTACAGGCACTTAACGATGCTGTCAAAGTACATATTGATTCAAGGAGGACAGTGAATTTTAAATCGCTTGGAATTGGCCATGGCCCAGTTAGAGGTAGTAATTTGGTATTTGCTGCAGTGACTGAGGCAAACAATGAAGGGACTAAATCAGGTAGTTGGTGCCCTGTACGGGATGTGAACCGAGCGCCTGTCGACATTCGCACGTTATGAGGGCATAGGGGGAATGGAGGTATAGCTGCACTCATTCTTAATCTAAACACTGTATATCGTTTTGACCCCCTCAAAAGAGCACTCTGTACCCACTGAATAGCAGTCTGTGGTCCCTACGTTCTGGGTACAGCATCGATAACCGTCTTCAGATAGAAAAGTGGGTGAAGCACTTACTCAGTTGGGCCGGCAGACAAAGCTATTCTAAGCCTGTACCCAGAGGTTGACCCTACCCAAGTCAACTGGTGTTTTACCCTCCCATTCACCTGACGCCGAGTACAGATCCTGTCCCCGAAACGTAGTGCTGTTAATTTCATTTTAGACATGAACGAGCAGATCCCGGTGGCCGCTCGGTCTAAGCCGTGGGTCTGCCGACTTTCGATTGCTGGGATTGCGGGTTCGAATCCCGCCGGGGGGCGTGGATGTCTGTTTCTTTGAGTGTTGTGTTTTGTCAGGTAGAGGTCTCTGCGACGGGCCGATTCCATGTTCAGAGGAGTCCTACAAAGTGCAGTGTGTCACTGAGTGTGATCAGGTGCAATTATAACCCTCTGCACCTACAATAAGTAGGTAGAAGAGGTCAGACTAAGAAAGAAAGAAAGAAAGAAAGAAAGAAAGAAAGAAAGAAAGAAAGACATTGACGATGGAGGAATTTAAAATTAATAGTAAAATCGCATGTAACGTGAGGACAGCGGGTGAGAGATAGGAACCAAGTAGTACTCACATGCCTCCAAACTTGTAAGGGCTGGGTGCCAATTTCCGAAAATCGGTTTGGATTTTCGAGCGTTGTACCCTCGTGGCGGAAGGGTAATAACATTACAGAAAAAGAGACAGACAGACACAGACAGATAGATAGACAGACAGACAGGAGGAACGTAATTTGACTCTGTAAGAGAGCTGTGTGCCTTTCTGCAGGACAACCAACAGCCGGTAACAGAACGGTTGCCAGCTGGGTGCTGTAACAGCAGTGTTAATGCCATGGAACAGTCTCTTACAATCTGAATTATTTCTTTAGTGTATTCACAGCACCTTGCCAATAGACAATAAGATGAGCCAGATTAATCTAGTTCATATTCTACTCAACTAACTTCATGTAGCAGAGCCCTTCTTGAGAAGCTGATATTTTCTCAGCTGGTCAAGAAATTCCACGTATTTTATAGAACTCGAAGGTTCATTACAATTTTCACAAAAGCTCTACAGCTGTCCGTGTCCTAAGCCAGATAAATGCAGTGCGCACTCTCCTTTCCTATTTGCTTAAGGCACACAGTAGTATATATCTATATAAATATATATAAAATTTCGTTCCATACCTCACGGGTAACACACTGTGCTTCCATTATAAAGACGAGTAGATTAATTATGTATATACAAACAATCGTTGTGTACTGTAAGGACCAAAATAATTATGTAAATACAGTGCCAGTGGACATACGTATATACCTAGGTTTAATAAGGGAGTGGGCCGGGATAGCACTGTCGTTCTAGCGACTTGCTACGGGCTGGACGGTCCGGGGATCGAATGCCGGTTGAGGCGAGATTTGCCCACCCAGCCTCCTATGTAATTGGTACCGCGTCTCTTTCCTGGGGGTAAACCGGCCAGATCGTGGCGTTGACCACCCACCCCATATAGTTCTGAGGTTAAAGAAAGAGTAGAGCTATACCTCTACTCCTCCTATGGGCCTTACTGGCTTTTTCTAGGGTGACCTTTATCTTTAATAAGGCGCAGTTGGAACATGTAAACGGTGAAGTTTCCGACAGATGTGTTGGTTTATCAAAGCAAAATTTGGCCATACGAACCACGGACAGTGTCGAACATATGTGAAAGTTTAACACCGCTCAGTTGGTACCTAAAAACCTTGGACGGTGTCCAGTATAAGTGTACATTTAACCCTTTAAAGACGAAGCGTATGTGTTTTATGTAAGGACTCAGTGCGTACCGCGCTGTAAACACTCTCCACTTCGGTTATAAAAAACAATCTCTTAATGTTTTATAAGGCAAAAGTTGCTGTTTGTTCTGAGATGCGTACAAAACACGCAAACGCAATGTGAGCACCACACAGAATTTTTTAATGTTAAACCTGGTCGTATGTAAAGTTACCGCTAGGCTTTAAAAGGTGAATAAGGTACCGTTCTTACATGCCAACGATGGGTGCTGTCCTATGTATATGCAAGTGTAACCTTTTAAAGCCTAGCGGTAACTTTACGTACCACCAGGTTTAACATTAAAAAATTCTACATGGTGCCCACATTGCGTTTATGTGTTTTGTACGGATCTCAGAACAAACAACAACTTTTGCCTTATAAAACATTAAGAGATTGGTTTTTATAACCGAAGTGGAGAGTGTTTACAGCGCGGTACGCACTGAGTCCTTATATAAAACAGATATGCTTCATCTTTAAAGGGTTAATAATGCGCCGTTTGTGCATACAAATTCCCCAACTCACATCTTTTAAAGTCTTGATGTATTAAATTTGGTTCCGCGTCCTTGACAGCTAGATGACAAATAGCTGCAGGGACAGATACAGGCACGACAACTCCAAAGCGTTTGCCACATGTGTGGCCGCGCCACCTGTGGCGTGCAACATCTTGTAACACTCGGATGTGGGACAGGACATGATTTCTTCTTTTAAAGCCTAGCGGCAACTTTACATACGACCAGGTTTAACATTAAAAAATTCTACGTGCTGCCCACATTGCGTTTATGTGTTTTGTACGGATCTCAGAACAAACAGCAACTTTTGCCTTATAAAACATTAAGAGATTGGTTTTTATAACCGAAGTGTAGAGTGTTTACAGCGCGGTACGCACTGAGTCCAGATACGCTTCCTCTTTAAAAGGTTAACTGTGGTGTGCTTACCACTACCGGTATTCCAATCATTGACTGCAGGTACGCGGTATTAATAAAAATCGAAGCATAAGGATTTAAAAAAATAAAACATAAGTCACATATGCAAATTTATTAATCAACTACTGCACAACTCGCGTAATAGTTAACTGCACGGAAAATGTAAGGGTAAAGGTTGACCCTATAACAGGCCCAGAGGGCCCAAGAGGGGAAATACTGGTATAGGTCTACCCGTTCGTGAGCCTCGGCACGAGGAGGGGATGGAATGGCTAGCCCCACGCCCCGGCCGCTTTTACCCCAGTGAACGGGACCTGGTACCCATTGTACAGGAGCTGGGTGGGCCCCAGGGCCGGTCTGGACGGCTGCGGAAAATCTCGCCCCCACCGGGATTCGATCCCCGGACCGTCCCGCCCGTAGCGAGTCGCTATACCGACTGAGCTATCCCGGCCCCCACGGAAAATGTACAACAGTAAATACATAAGTCAGATATATTTGCTAATACGCAGATTTGCTGGCAACGTTATGTAACATATCACAGCTGTAAGCCAGTCTTTCCAATTTCCAAGCTTTTCTATTTAAGTACAAAATTATTCGTTACATATTGGAATTGTTAAATTGTATTGAATGTTACACCAATGAGAAATTTGAAAAGCTTCAGGGTTCTGGAGGCCAATCCCACTGTGGATAAGAAGGTTTGTCCTGTGTTTCATTGTCCTGACACCTTGCGACGGACCTACATCTCGCGCAAAATGTGCTACCAAATACCTAGGAACAAGACTTAAAAACCTAGGACATGAGAGGCATTGGGTCTGAATGGACTGTACGTGCCACTGAAGTAAAACAAGGAGAAGAATTGAAATGTTTACGGTATTCCAGGCTCAAATTTCCACTTTGACGCTGAATACTAGTTTGTGAATGTAACTGGTTAGGCGACGAAAAAATATTCCGCAAAGTACATGTATGACACAAGTCTACATATTGATATATATATACATACATACGAATATATATATAGAGAGAGAGAGAGAGGGGGAGGGAGGGAGGGAGGGAGGGGGGGAGGGAGGGAGGGAGAAGAAACAAGCATAATTAAAACACGAATATATATGAATGGAACGAAGACTGCTGCACTGGAATATGCAGAGAATATTTGTCCCATTTTGTGTGAGACAGGGACAGGCAGACAACCAAAATCGGGAAACTTGTTTTGTAGGAATGAAGAGGGGTCGCCGGTCTCCACAGTTGGAAGTGTCAGAAAACTGGGAGGGGGGGGGGATTAAGAGGACCAGAAATACAATGGAGATGCCAGGGAGCAAGTTGGGTTTGATAGGAAGATGTTTTAAACACTAACACTTGAGGGTTGATTTTGATAATGCGTGAACCTATGACAGACAGCAGGATCTCTACTTGATTGAATTTCTAGACCTGTAGGATTTGTGGAATCGGTCGAAACGTTTTTCTCTAAAGAAAAGTGGTGTTTCTATGTCCTTTACAACAATTTTGACATATCTCATAAAATGCTTCTCTTCGAGATATGTAAATTAAAAACAGTTAAATATTTTAAACCAGTATTTTTCTAAACACTATTTAAGAATTCGATTTATACTTCACAGAACAGACACTACGTCCAATGCAGAGAAGAAACGCTACTCTCCGACCCGTCATCCCTGGTTGACTGACATACAAGTGGGTATTCTCCCACGTGCTCATTTGTCTCTTCACTTGAAGTTTCTCAACCAAAATTTTGCGCACATTTCTGTTTTTCTCCATGTGCTCTGCATGTTTAGGCCATCTTATCCTCCTGGACTAAATTACATTCAGCATTTTGATCCGGTGGGTAGCACTCCTGTTTCTTAATTTGGAGCTTCCATTCTCAAATTTTGTCCCGGAGATCAATTTATTATGAGTAAAATTTTCATGGTTCACGCAAGTAACCCAAAATGGTGCCACTGTCACCGCCATCCACGTCTTTGTAATTAGTTATTCCATAATCATAATACCAACCTACCGTATTAGCCCTTTAAAGACGAAGCGTATCTGTTTTATATAAGGACTCAGTGCGTACCGCGCTGTAAACACTCTCCACTTCGGTTATAAAAACCAGTCTCTTAATGTTTTATAAGGCAGAAGTTGCTGTTTGTTCTGAGATCCGTACAGAACACATAAACGCAATGTGGGCATCACTTATAATTTTTTAATGTTAAACCTGATGGTACATAAAGTTACCGCTAAGCTTTAAAAGGTTAATTAAAGATACTGAGATACTTGTTAAGTAAATGTTAGACAAACAAGTAAACCACCTGTATGATATTTATTTAAAAATAAAAGTATCGATGTTTTCACGTTGTAATGTCTGTGACAGAGTCTGACTGTAAACTGAGAGTCCAGAGTATTGAATGGAACTGATAGATATAAGAAAAGGTAAAGTTTTCCCATTCCATGCCATGAATACACAGGGTGGGGGGGAGGTAGATGTATAGCTCCACGCGTTCTTAACTTCGGTACTAAATGGATGTGAGTGGTTAACAGCACGCCCCAGCCGGTTTGGCCCCCGGAAATGGACCCCGGAACCCATTTAATATGAGGGTGGTTGGGCCCCAGATTCTGTCTGAACGTTCTGGAGAAGAAATAACCTCTTCCCCCTACAGGGATTTGAACCCCGGACCGTCCGGCCGGTAGCCTATTCGCTATATGCTACTCTGGTTTGCCTGAGATATGACTTAAGAAGGATAAAGAGTATCATTAAATTGCAGGCGCCGAAATATAGCGTTAATTTAGTGTCAGGGAGTACATTTCATTAGAGGGAATTTAAAGTGAAAGTGTACGTTGTAACTTAAATATGCAAGCAAAACAAGGAAGAATAGATTATTACAGGGAACAGTAGTTGGCTCAGTTGCATAGATGCACAATGATAGTCTTTCCTGTACCAATAGTATGAACCCAGACCTACTGGGGTACCATTTCACGACGATTTTGTGAAGTCGCAACAGCTTCGAAGCTACTTCATGGACAGTAGAATATGTAAGACAGTAGAATATGTAAGACAGAAGAATATGTAAGACAGTAGAATATGGAAAACAGAAGAATATGTAAGATAGTAGAATATGTAAGACAGAAGAATATGTAAGACAGTAGAATATGTAAGACAGAAGAATATGTAAGACAGAAGAAAGGTGGAAACGGAAAAGGACTGCTCAAATTTCCTGCCATGATTTTTTGTACCTTACCTTCTTCTTCCAAGTAACTCCCAAAGCTGATATCCACTGTTGTCCCCGTTCGCCCCACGCCGACGTCACCTGGTATGGACGCTTCTGTCCATGAAGGTAACTTCACGCGTAACACGTGGCTACTGAAGAAGCGATCGGCCACAAGATCCATGAGAGTATCCATATCCGCTTGGACGTTACCACCCGGATAGAGACGTGCCTTAAGACCTTCTTCCGTTATCCGCGGTGTGGTATCCCTCCTAGTTTTAACAACAGATATGAAGTCCCCTAGCAAGTTGAAGGTCTCCATTCTTCCAAGCCGATCAAAGAAGACGAGAACTTTTCTTTGAACACAAGTGAATGAAAACTCTGTTATACAATCGGAGTATATCCCAGAGAAAGCGTTTACCGGACTTTGTGATTCATCTTCTTTCACTGTTGGTGTGTCTGTATCTATCTCATTCGAGTGTCCGGACACCAATGTCTTGAAGTTGAGGAACCTGGCTTCTCTCGCAGATCCACTGTCTTCTGTATCCTTCGCGATGTTCACTTCCTGTATATTTTGTTCTTGCTGATTGCCGCTGATGGCAAGTCCATTTGTCAGACTTGCCACAGTCAGGATAATGACAAAACATATATCTGGTCTTCTGAAAGTGACCATGTTGCTGCAGGTGCCAGCCAGCCTCTGAGACTGGTGGACTCTTTATGCTGATACTTGGCGTCTGTCTGGCTCTTCTGCAGGAGCGAAGCAGAGCTGAGTATTTGTGAGGGACAGAGGGACACCACACGTTGGTAGACTGTGGACCCAAGAGCTTCAACTCACGGGTTTTATCTTGCGATTTCCAGGTCTTCTGGAATAAAAGACGGTCAGTAGGTAAAAAGAGCTTAGCCTCAGACACCCTCCTCTAACCCCTCCGCTCCATCTTCTTCTCTTGCCCCCCCCCCCCCCCCCCCCCGTCTTCATATTCCCTTTCAACAGAATCTCTGCGGCTTTGGCTCTGAATCGTGAGCAATTGGTTAAGGCAGGCAGTGATATAAGACGGAGGAGAAAGAAAGAGATGTATAAACATGACATAAAAGGAGGTGAAGATAATTTGTGTATATATGGTAAGCGTTAGCGGGTGGTGATGTGGGGAGGGAACAAGTGTAGGGTCGACTCAGTAAGATCCTGTGGTCGATAAAGCAGACACCTAAACCACGTTTCCTTTTATGGGACAGTGCGTGCTAAATGTGTGGGAGCTAGAGTAGAGGTGCTTCGGCGTATGGAAAAGGAATTCATTCAGCATCTCAGAAAAGGTCAAGAGCCTGTGACAATGTCGGGGTCAAACCAGACGGTGCTGACTGAAGTTATGGCCGGAGGGTGTACCTGGTGTTTGTGTGTGTGTGTGTGTGTGTGTGTGTGTGTGTGTGTGTGTGTGTGTGTGTGTGTGTGNTGTGTGTGTGTGTGTGTGTGTGTGTGTGTGTGTGTGTGTGTGTGTGTTATGGGTTTGCGGCACTAACCTACTTCCCATCTCGAGCGCGATGTTGCACGTGGAAAAGTTGGGATGATGATTAAGTGATGTACATTCATTGTCATAAGTTACTGACTCTTGGATAATTATGTATTTATTCATTACTTAAATTTAGAGAGGAAGTTGGTTTGAGCGATAAGGCTGTGGACTTGTATTCGGGAGATGTCCATTTCGAATTCCAGCAGAGACGTTGGATGTCATGACTTACGTTTCCTTGGTTTTCCTCTGTTATCCCAGGCAAAAACCGAGGTAGCACCTAGAGTGGGCCACGCTTGTGTTATTGAAAATTTTTCAAATTTTTATCCACTAACCGTTCTACAATTCAGCACTATATAGGAATAGTTGAGAAAATTTCGGGCTCTTGGTGTGTGACGTCGTGTAGTACAGTAGATAGGCACCAATGTTTCAGAAGGATTTGCTGCTCCTGTCTTCAGAGTGTGAGTTACTATATTGTTTATGTTTTGTTGTGTTATGTATGTTTATGTTTGTGTTTTGTTTATGCCAAACTGATCCCCCATAATGGGAGGTCTGCTGCGTGTCTAAACATTCGAAACCAGAAATAATAATTAAGAATTGCATAATTTTTACTCGGGACGAAAAATATTGCGGTGCTGAAATCGCGACGGATGAGACTGGCGGCGTACCAGTCACTTTTGTATACATGTGAGGTAGTCACGAAACTTTTGTTAGAAATTCTGAAGGGAAATATTTGTTTGGGAGGGATATGCTTAGGTTGGGTGGTGATATTAAAAGGCATCTTTAACCCTTTAAAGACGAAGCGTATCTGTTTTATATAAGGACTCAGTGCGTACCGCGCTGTAAACACTCTCCACTTCGGTTATAAAAATCAGTCTCTTAATGTTTTATAAGGCAAAAGTTGCTGTTTGTTCTGAGATCCGTACAAAACACATAAACGTAATGTGGGCACTACGTAGAATTTTTTAATGTTAAACCTGGTGGTACGTAAAGTTACCGCTAGGCTTTAAAAGGTTAAAGAAGCCCAGTTTTAGGTTATGGACGGAATTCAGCTGCCTCATTATAGGTCTCAGTAACACGATAGAGTACTGTGAACACGGTAACGAACATTTCTGTGTAAGGTTATGGATTCCATGACTAACTGTGCAACTGTCATCTCCTTAAGGACTATACTTCATTGCTGTATTATAATACATTCCGTGTAGTATACTTCTTTTAAAGAAGATGATAGTGGCGTAGCTGGTCAACGAAATACAGTTTCTTTTAACCTTTAGCCAATCTGGGTGGGTATTTAAATTTTAACGCATGGTTTATGCAAAACGTGAATATTGTTTCAATAGAAAGGGATGAAATTATGAAATGAATGGCATTTTGTGGAAAATACGACATATTAGGCTTATGCAATATTCTTAAAACAGCAGTAAATTTCCTCGTTGCCTAAATATAAACAGTGAATTTGTAGGGGTTTTTTACTATGTGTGTTCACATCTGGCAACACAGGTATTTAAAAGGTTTAATAGAATATGTAAATCCAAATATTAGTCTTCTACGGTGGAAACGTCAGTCGTGTATAATTCAGCATTCGTTGTTCAAACTCTCTTCTTATTCAGCGGCTTTATTTGAATGGGGAGTACATTAGGTATCGTCTCATAAATGCAAAACCTCGCAGCTGTATGATGCATAATGCAATAGGACGTGCATAGCTCAGTAAGATTTCATATTGTGTAAGAAGTGACGTAGTACAACAGACTTTACTAAGGGGTTGTTCACTTCATAAATGTCGTAAGTTATTACGGTGCGCGTTTTTATGTAATTACATTTACACCCACAGAACGGCACTACATTTACTGCCCAAATTTTTGCGAAATTCCAGTAATTAACAGCGTATGCAGATTAACCCTTTGAAGACGAGGCCTGTCTGTTTTATATAAGGACTCAGTGCGTACCGCGCTGTAAACACTCTCCACTTCGGTTATAAAAATCAGTCTCTTAATGTTTTATAAGGCGAAAGTTGCTGTTTGTTCTGAGATCCGTACAAAACACATAAACGCAATGTGGGCACCACGTAGAATTTTTTAATGTTAAACCTGGTGGTTCGTAAAGTTACCGCTAGGCTTTAAAAGGTTAATTGTACCGAATTTGACGGCAGTCGAAAAATAAATGTGGAAATAAAGGATATAAATTTATTTATTTTTGTGGGTAAATTGTGGCTTTGACTGTGCTGACTTTAATGAAACTTACTATCACTCAATAGGTGTTTTTGGACAGGGTCTTTCGGATTTTGTTTAAATCGGACCAAAAATTTAGAAAAAAATTAACAAAATTTAGTGTAGGAACATAATTAAAGTAAGGTTGTTCTGCACCGATTTCTACGATACTTAAAAACTGTTAGCGATATTGCAGGGATGACCGGTATAGCTAATTACACTGAGCTTGGTAAAGAAATGTGCAGTTTACGGGTAGCAGTTTGTTGATGACCCGAAGTAACGAATGAATGCCGATGAGACGAATTTCGCGAAACGAACGCTTGCTTAATAACGTTTGTGTCGAATTTCATGAAAATCCGTCCAGAATTTAGCCACTGCTACCAAGTAATAGAAGGCCAGACTGTCGGATGGATGGACTTAGGTGATCTCCACATTAGGCGTTTTCAAATCATAAAGAACGCTTAAAACCGACACGCAATAGGTTGTGTGCTGACATGAACACTGCAAGAAGTGTACAGCGGTATGTGTGCTGACACGAACACTTCACCAAGTGTGCAGCGGTATGTATGCTTACACGTACATTGCACCAAGTGTACAGCGGTATGTATGCTGACACGTACATTGCACCAAGTGTACAGCGGTATGTATGCTGACACGTACATTGCACCAAGTGTACAGCGGTCCGTGTGCTGACATGTACACTGCAACAAGTGTGCAGCGGTATGTATGCTGACACGTACATTGCACCAAGTGCACAGCGGTCCGTGTGCTGACATGTACACTGCAACAAGTGTGCAGCGGTACGTGTGCTGACATGTACACTGCAACAAGTGCGCAGCGGTATGTGTTCTGACATGTACACTGCAACAAGTGTACAGCGTTCCGTGTGCTGACATGTACACTGCAACAAGTGTACAGCGTTCCGTGTGCTGACTGTACACTGCAACAAGTGTGCAGTGGCATGTGTGCTGACATGTACACTGCAACAAGTGTACAGCGTTCCGTGTGCTGACTGTACACTGCAACAAGTGTAGAGCGGTACGTGTGCTGACATGTACACTGCAACAGGTTTACCGCTTACTGTTAATTTATCGCAATCTGTTTAACTCACGGAATATTCAGTACGACAGGTGTTTCATTATTATTGTGCTAAGATGTAATGACTTACTTATGAACGTTCTTCCATTGGTATCACGGTCACCTGAAGTGAGACGCCGTATAATTTGTTGATATCAAGTCTTTTTCATTATTTTTTCCTAATCCTATCTTCCTATGTTCTTCTCCTTTCCTGCTTTTATCCTTCATGTGTTCGTTTTTTATTTCTACATTTATTTATTATTTACTTTCCAATTTTTTAGTTTTTTATTTTAATATACTTTTATTCTTTTCGGCACTCTAGACCCTAGAAAATGACACTACAGTGCTTTTTGGCAATTCGGGAAGAGAATATCCAGTGTCACGGCGTCATATTCCAGACGAACTGATTCTTAGTTTTTCTGAGAAAACATAAATTAGCAAGACGATCGCCGAAATATTCGTTATTTGACCAACACAGTGAAACGACAACCTGTCGGTCCCATTTTCAAGGGTCGAGCAATGCAAGAAGAAGGCCGAGAGCTGCATATAATTTCGGTAACCAACTACCAACCTACGCTGCATAACATCCCAGAAGAGCGAAGATATCATTTACATCACGGCGGAAGCTTGAAATCACGTATAATTTTTTGTATATTTTAATCTTTAGTTGTACGTGCTGTATAGGACGCGGCAAAAGCAAAGCGTTTCAGATTTGCCATAAAGCTTAGTACAAACTCGTAATATAAACAAGAAGGAAGTAAGTTTAAACAAAGAGAGTTTCTGCGAAATCTATTTTAATGTTGTTTAAAGAGTGAATGGCTGATTTGTTTTTATGGCGGCTAAGCACATATATTTCCTACATTTGATTTGATTTATGTTGATGTACTGAATACGTACCGGCAGTCAAAACGTGAAATATATTGCTCATGAAAGGAAGCTAGTTGCACGAGACAAGATTATGTCCGTTCCAGGAATACTAGTATTGTCATTAATTCAGTAAGCACTTAGCATGTATGCGCATGAAATGGGTTACTAAAGAAGATATTCGTGTGGGGGGGAAAAGTAGCAAGATGGAATAGAAGAAAATGTATCGGCTTTTATTTGGACTGTATCCGGTTTGTATCATGTAACACATCCAGTAGGAAATGGCATTGTAATTGGTTGAAATAGAGGTTTTTAAGAAATATTTGACGTTAGTGGTATAGACAACGAATTTCGTAATTTATCAGTTATATGAAAAAAAACGTGGAATATAAATATAAAACAAGTTTATTACCAGTGAATTGCACATTTTAAAAATAGAAAATATTCCTACATGTTTCGGCAATTGTCTTTAGATAGTCTCAAAAGGTATCAATGCTTAAACACGTATGCAACATTGATGTACAGCTTTCTCATTTGTAGCTGGTAAATACATAGTGGCAGCAGACAATTAAAATATCTGTACACAGTGTTATGTAGAAGTTATATTAAAGTTATTGTGTTACAAGAGAGTAATTGAAGTCTGCGTCCATACATCTTGAGATAGTAGAATACCTTCGAATGAAATCAAGTGGTTGACCCTATAGATTGCCACTCTGTGTTCACACCGTATAGGATGACTCTCACAATATTAGGTTTGTAAATGTGAAACATGTATCGACTCCTCGTGCTTGTACCTATTCGTACACCATAAGCTACGCGTTAATTGTACACATGATGTGAAGTACTTATTTGTACACCATAAGCTACGCGTTAATTGTACGCATGATGTGAAGTACTTATTTGTACACCATAAGCTACGCGTTAATTGTGCACATGATGTGAAGTACATTTTACAGTTTTGTCACGTAACGGCTCACAGAAAGAATAAATTGATCTTATTTAGAATTTCTCAATAAAAATTGGGACAAATTGTTAGAAACTCTGTATAATGCGAGTTTAAGGTTTTCATGGTGGTGTAAGTGTGGATCCTGGTATTGTGGCATGTTGCAGCGATACATAACAAAATACTGCAATATTTAACTCTGTGACGTTAGAATATATGATCTGAATTGGCGTTCCGCAATTTCCCTTGTCGAGGCTTGGAAGATACTTTAATCACAAATATCGAATGTTAACTCTTGATGTAAAAACAAGATATTATAAACCAGAGATGGCCACAAGGCAGCTTGCTAGTCATATGCGGTACTTGCAAGATGCCTCTATATGCTAACAGAAGGCGCTGGCAGTGTCCTCTCAGGCAGTGATCAGTGTTGCTACCGTACGGTTGACTTGCTTAAGTTGTCATTTAAAGTGCTGCTCGAATCTCGTCTAGCTGGCAACCCCTGTTATGAACATTATTATCTTGTGGTCTTTTATTCGCATGTTTGGTAGATAAATACCAGCGTTTCGGAGAAACCTGTTGCCTTCATTTCAGTATAGGAGGATGCCACAATACCCGGTTTCACATGCAGCACACACAGTGTGTTTATAGCAGGGCTGCGGAGTCGGAGTCGGAAGGAATTTTTAGGTGGAGTCGGAGTCGGTAAAAATGTACCGACTCCGACTCCGACCTCAGTCTAAAATCTTAACTAGATACTCCGACTCCACAGCCCTGCTATAAATAAACACATACAGTGTGTTTATAGCAGGGCTGTGGAGTCGGAGTCGGAGTCGGAGTCGGAAGGAGTTTTAGGTGGAGTCGGAGTCGGTAAAAATGAACCGACTCCGACTCGGAGTCGGTAAAAATGTACCGACTCCGACTCCGACCTCAGTCTAAAATCTTAACTAGATACTCCAACTCCAGAGCCCTGATAGCTACAGTAACCATTAGACTTATACTTAAATATAGGTTATAAGTCAAAAAAGTAGCCTGATGATTCACGTGGTGGTGATGAAATGTCTTACAGGTTTACCGTTATTAATGCACATTGAGCTTTTATGAAGGAGTCGGAATCGGAGTCGGAGTCGCTGGTTTAAAAATCGAGGATACGGAGTCGGAAGTTTTAAAAATCGAGGAGTCGGAGTCGGAGCTTTTGTGTACCGACTCCACAGCCCTGGTTTATAGTAACCACAGTGAGAATCTCGCATTATGCTCAAGCCACATTGCTATTTTCTGAATCTTACTGTCCTAGTGACGTCATAAGCCGATTTGCTATGTCCTATAATTCGCATTATTAATGAAGTACTGTTGTGAAGTTAACAATGCTGGAACTGTTATAACAGCAGCAGGCAGGAAATGATTCAGCAGATTCTGTCTCTTTCACCTCTGACACTGTGACACTTTTGTTTCGGTACAGAAAGTTTGTGATACAACACTGAGTTTTAATTGTGAGGGGCATTTTTGCGGTCGCACTGACGGCTAGAACCCGTTTCAAGTGTTGAAATTAAATGAATAAAGATATAATTCTAAGGTGTGTTGCAGAGAACTAAGTGGTTTAGGTGTGAAACAGAAAGAATTATCCGAACATGCCGTCCATGAACAAGTTCTGTTGATTTACTGAAATGGTGTGTTCGTACAAGGATCTTAAACTTACGCAACGCGTCATAAAGTAAGAACCGGTTGGGCGTAAAAATGTTCAAAGAATTTTTTTTTACAAAATATCTTTATTTCAGCACGTTTGTACCAACATTAAACTACTACTCCACATAGTCACCATGTAAATTTAAGCACTTGTCATACCGTGGGACCGGTTGGTTAAGGAAATTTGTAATTTAATTAATATTTACATTTTAATAATTTACGAAATAAAATTATGTATTGCTAATGAGACGATTAATATATACAAAATAGAAACGTTTAGAGTTTGTATTGTTAAGTATAACTGACAGAAGCAAATCTTGCAAAAGACGATGCGTACAATTTTCTTTTAAGCATGAAATATATTACGAAGATTGTTTCTTTGTTTCACTCTTTGTTCTTCCTTAAGTTCTTCCTTTGTTTCTTTCATTCTGTTCTCATTTTTTCATTGTTCTCTGTAGCTCTTCCTTTGTCTGTTTGTGCGTTCCTGTTTGCCTTTTACTTTTTCCATAATTCGCAGAGAATAGCTGAAAATATGCAGCTGTTAGCTTCGCCATTTGTCTGTCAGCCTATCTGTCCCAATGCGACAGCCCAAGAATAGCCTAACGGATTTTCCTGAAACTGGGTGTTGGAGGGTTAAATTTGTATTTCTTGGTACATTTTATTTTATGTTGAATTGGAAGGGAAATAAGGATATTTCAGATTACGAATACTTGCGTTACTTCTCGCCTTTCGATATTGAATCTTTAAAATATTCGCAGACTACCTGACCCTGAAGTTGAAGGCATTAGGATCGTTCGAAACGTCGGGACCTATTCTCCATTTGACAAGAAATAACTCGAATGCTCACAAAAACCACTGTGACAACCTTAAATGTTACCAAGTGTTTGTCGAAGCGAAAAATGTTCTTAGTAACATTTTTGGAAGAAATGAAACATACTTGACATCAATAACACTTTTCTATAATTTTCTTGTTTTAGAGACAATTAAAGAAAACGTAATGAAGCCTAAAATTATTAACTTAGACTATACGTAATTATTCGAATTTTCTTATTTATGTATTTTCTTCTCTAAAGTTATTCGCTTTGATTTTCTTTCTATTTGTCTGTGTGTTTTTGTACGTCTGTTTTCTTACATCTTCATTTGCTTGTTTTTCGTTCTTTCGTTGTAATCGTGTAACATTCATCTTGCGGCATACAGCACTTTTATTATACAGAGTTCGAGCAAAGAATTCCTAATGACATGAAAATTACACGCAGTGACTGTACCATTCATGATACAGGAATTGAGCTACATATAAATTCAGTTTCTATCATGTACCATAACTGTACCTGCAGTACTTAACGCTATTGGAAGCACACTTAATGTAAGTCTGTAAACACCAATGGTGGCTGAATGCAATGAACATTCTGTTGTGCCGTCATACAACTTTCTTTCGTCAAAGTGTTACGGCGCATGCAAGCTGAATTCGTAGCCTAAATTAACTGAGTATATAAAAATAAGATAAACGGATGAACACCGATACTATTCTGTGACCTCTTATATGCTGATCCATCCTCCCTGCTATGACCCTAAATCTGAGGTCAGAAGTCGGAAAGAAATCGGAACGGAACCAAATAATACGCGCCATGTGCCTGCTGTTACTCCAGTTCGTTGTCGTGCTGTACCCGTCACGAAATGGGTACGGACTTTATGTAATTGCACTGCCGCGTAGTCAGTTGGAGTTTCTTTAATAATTATAATTCCTCTTTAGATGTTTAATTGTGCGTCATTTATTTGCATCTGTTCGTGTTTCAAAATAATTGATCTGCTTCCATCCCTTAACCATTTAAAGACAAAGCGTATCTGTTTTATATAAGGACTCAGTGCGTACCGCGCTGTAAACACTCTCCACTTCGGTTATAAAAACCAGTCTCTTAATGTTTTATAAGGCAAAAGTTGCTGTTTGTTCTGAGATCCGTACAAAACACATAAACGCAATGTGGGCACCACGTAGAATTTTTTAATGTTAAACCTGGTCGTCCGTAAAGTTACCGCTAGGCTTTAAAAGGTTAATGTTAAATTTGACAAAATTCTTCTCTGGTATCACAGAATATGAGCAGGGGTAACGTTAGCGACTAGGTTACGGGTTGGACAGTCCAGGGTTCGAATTCTGGCAGGAGCAAGAGGTTTTTCTCTTGTTTAGAGCGTCCAGACTGGTTCTGGGGTCCCCCCTCCCCCCGCTATTCAAAGGCAACTGGCGTTATATCCCGCGGTTAAAGCAGCCGGAGCATTAAGTTAACCACTCTATGTGGTGCCAAGGGTAAGAATGAATGGAAGTATATTTCTGTTCCCATGTGCGCCGTCATGCCGTGAACAGGGAAAATTTGCCATCACTGAATAAACATTTCCTAAGCATCTCGTATTTATTTACATTTTATTTTCTCCTTATGTGTTTCGGTCTGACGATAATCTTGACGGATATCATACAGTCACACCAAAGATGTTATACTTGTATTACGTATATATATTGTGTCATATACTAAATTGTTGGTTTTGTCACATACGTAACGTAAAAGCTTTTAGTTTTCCAGCTTTCGTGCTACTGAATTACCTCCCTGAGGATGGTAGAACTGTCGGAATGTATAGGAGCAAAATGTGAATAAGCGCAACACACAACAAAAAAATATTTTGGTGGTGTATTATTTCTTAACCTTTTAAAGCCTAGCGGTAACTTTACATACGACCAGGTTTAACATTAAAAGATTCTACGTGGTGCCCACATTGCGTTTATGTGTTTTGTACGGATCTCAGAACAAACAGCAACTTTTGCCTTATAAAACATTAAGAGATTGGTTTTTATAACCGAAGTGGAGAGTGTTTACAGCGCGGTACGCACTGAGTCCTTATATAAAACAGATACGCTTCGTCTTTAAAGGGTTAAAGTTGAATATTAGTGTGCCATAGTAAAAGGGCACAATTTCTGCTTCTCTTTTCTTTAAATTGTCTTGATGTCTAACAAAATTTGCTTATATTTTGGTGTCTGTAGCGTGATTAGCTTTAATACTGTGTACTTGTATGTACAGTAAAAGAAAGCTACAGGTAATGCGGTGGTAGAATAAAATAAATACATTTGTAAAGCATGTTTATTCAACAGCCGTAAACTTTTCACCACTCGTAGCACACAGGCTTGCTATTGTATTACAAACTACTATTACTTGACTATGAATTTTGATGTTAGAAATCAGTTGTGAATCCTGATAAACTGGTGACAGTGAACTGGCAGTGGCCATGGGTCTGCGGCCGCTCGCTTGCTGGCACTGTGGGTTCGAATCCCACTGAGGGCATAGATGTCTTCTGTCTCTTGTGTGTTGTCAGGTAGAAGTCTCTGCGAGGACCCGATCACTCGTCCAGAGGAGTCCTAGCGGGTGTGATGTGTGTAACTGAATGTGGTCGTGAAGCCTCAATAAGGAGGAGGCCCTGGCCCACTAGGGGCTTTTGCGCCATGATAAAACAGGAAGAAAACTGGCAATGCAGTAGTAGTACTGTGCAAGGTCAGACTAATAAACGTATTATTTGAATAATTGCAGTATTTGCACAGCCTGTTGGTAATGACTTTCGGCTGTATTTTGGTAGGGGATAAAGCGGCCGGGGCGTTTTGCTAGCTAATCAGTTCCGTATGGTCCCGAGTTTGATAATGATTCAGCTGCAGTTGCTACCTCTTATGTTTCTAGTCCTTCGTAGCGGTATGCTTAATTAGAGATAAAAGAATATCATTCGACGCTGTACAACGTAAGGTACTGACAGCTGTCATAAAAGAAAACACTAACAAACCACACCTACCTTGACCTTTACCGTAACCTCAAATATTACGAAATTTTCTACTGTTCGATGTACCTCGTCTTTCGTTTTCTAATGTTCTGTCAGATACTAAGTATTCTCTGCGTATCTTGGTCATGAGGCTGTTGTAGGTGTGTATGTGCGTGTGTAGAGGTTAGGGGGACAAGCGGTCCGCCGCAAACACCGGACGGGGCAAGGTAGCTACTTGTTTACAGAAACGCGGGAGTGTGTGGGTCAACAGACGAGGAATAACATTTTGTATTCTAGAAGCTACCAACATCGTCAGATGTTGGAGTGCTACAAGGTAATGCCTTGTTGAAATTTCAAAAGAATTTTTTATTTTGTAAAGCCTTCAGGATAAACTCGAAAGGATAATGTAATTGGAATTTGTTGACATTCTAACCAGATGCGTCTTGTTTAGTTTGTTAGTGTGTATAGCTTAAAGTTATATCTTGGCGTTCTGTTGTTTTATTCTTCTCAACACTGATTAATTTAGACATTCTTATGGATATTTTGGCGCAATTCTTGTACATTTTGATACAATAAATGAAAATTATCCTACGCGAACTGAAGAATCTACTGTGACATTTAGGTGTGTTTTATTTGCAAAAATAAAGGTTTATACGAAATTTTAAGTCCTCCAAGCGGCGTTGAAAGATTCACATTCCTTGGGATGTTAAGATCAAGTGAACTGCTCAGTATTTGTCGACGTTTCGAAAGGTTTGTAGTCAAGCAGTACAAAAGGTAGCGTCTCTCGTACCGCTTGACACTGAAGATGTTGGTAAGGACTCGCTGATCGACATGTTGTAACATCCGAGAAGACTTAAGTATTTGCCATGTTTATGCCATTACGTTGTCTGAATCATTCCAGGATTGTTAAACAATCGTTCGTCGTCTTTCTTCTTTATTTCACGTAAGAAAACCAAAACTTCGCATGGCAATATTAAGCAGTGTAATTCCTTCCGTCACGAACGCACTGTTGTATGTTACATTGCAATTGAATAATGAAGCTCTCGTTAAGTTAACATGAAGCCAAGTGGTTGCTTAGTTAACCCTTTAAAGACGAAGCGTATCTGTTTTATATAAGGACTCAGTGCGTACCGCGCTGTAAACACTCTCCACTTCGGTTATAAAAACCAGTCTCTTAATGTTTTATAAGGCAAAAGTTGCTGTTTGTTCTGAGATCCGTACAAAACACATAAACGCAATGTGGGCACCACGTAGAATTTTTTAATGTTAAACCTGGCGGTATGTAAAGTTACCGCTAGGCTTTAAAAGGTTAATATGATGCCGTCAAGGGCGAAGCACTTTCCTTGTGGACAGAAGTAAGGGCGAAGAGAATGACGTGTACTCCGGTCCGTGCATGTAACTCCGGAAGTAGGATGTCTCCCAGACTTTTTGTTTCTCAAGGCATCGCCATTTTTACTTACATTTATCCGCCGCAGTCGTCACTTGCCTGGACAGAGCACGAAAGGAATACGGACATAGCCTGTGCCTGTGAAGTGTGTATAATTACGTAATTAAATTGGCCTTTTTTATACCCCATGGTTCAAATAAACCTGCCTTGTTGTAACCCTGATATGACAAAATCCGTGAAAGACGAACACTTTTCACGAATTAATTTGCTTCATTGTGAAGGGAATATCAGGTATTGGGCAGCAGAAGGACGGGAACCTGTGATCATATTGTGAATATATATAATATAGTTCGAAATACTCTTCCAGCGTCTTCCAATGTAGTTAAAGTATGGAAATCATATATGATTCATGCTTATACTGCATGTATTTTCAGGTATTTACCTGCAAAATTTTCGGTTTCCATGTATTCATGCCAGGATTATTAATCAGACTTGAAATTTTCTTTCGTTATTTTTTATGAAAAACGCAGTCATGTGTTTCATGATTTTTATACCTCACAAAATATTACAATAATCATATCGAGGTTGTATAGGATTGGGCATGTAGCACGTATGTGGAAGATCAACGCATACACAGTAATGGTAGAAAAACCTGAAGTATACGTGTTATTTCGAACACCTAGAAGTATTTGTTAAGTTAACTTTGAAATGGAGCTTGAAGAAATATAATAGGATGACGTGGGCTCAAGTCATCTGGCGTAGGATAGAGACAGGTGGCGGGCTGTTGTGAACACGGTAGTGAACCTTCGAATCTCATAATATGCGGAGAATTTATTGATTAGCTGAGAAACTCTTAGTGTCTCACGAAAGTCTCTGCTCCGTAGAGTTAGTTAGCTATTTAGTTAGGTATGTTTACACAACGCTGTAACAGCTGCGTTAAACACGCGTTTTAGACATGAATGTTCCTTAAATACATATATTTTTTTATTCGAATCTTTGTACAAATACACATTTGTTCTTCAACAGTATTCACGGATGTGCTGGTAAGTAATACAGTATCCAGTTTTCTAAAGCGGAAACCAAACAAATGTTTAAATACAGAGAGTCCTTTTTGTTGTGTCCCCGAGCATGGCGGGTTTATGTTATAGAAAGCCTGCATCCGCCGGGATTTTCCTTACCACATGGCATGATTAAGGACACGATAAACGGAACTTCTTGTACTCTAACAACGAGGTCTGCGCGTGCTTTTTGGGGAGAAAACTTGAACAAATATTTGGAAAGCTGAATCCTTTGTTGGGCGTTTTCTTTGTCCATGACTGAAGCTCTTACTTTAATTCAGCAAAGAAGTGTTTTCTTTTCTTCTGTCTTTCAGCCTCTGTTCTTTGTGTGTTTCGAAGCCAGTTTGTAATGTCTTTTCTTTTCTGGTTTATTTGATGACACTGTCAGTATTTACAATGCGTAGCGTCAGTAGTAGATGAATGAATACCCTGTTAAATTTGTAGTATTGATAGAACGACAGTTGAGAGGAGAAAACGGCGTGTTAAGAGGAAAGGCAACCTCACTGGCACTTTGCCCACAATTTCCTTATGGACTGCCCTGTGATTGAGAGCAGACTTACGCCTAAACCGTGACTCAGCCTTGCGTCATTCTTGCAGAAAAGAATCTACAAATAGTTTAAAGTGTCTGGGTTAAGACAGGATATTTTATTTTACACTGATCTTTCGCGTACTGAATTAAAGAATTTTCTCGTTTTCCCTCTTAACCATTTGAAGGTTTTACAAAAACACCCCAGTGTAAACAAGTAACATCAAATAAGGAAAGAAACATCGCCATGTTGTGGCTAGTACCCCGACTGTTTATTCCAGGGATAGCGAGTCGATATTCCCTTCATAAATTTATGACCTTTCCTATCTTCTGGGGTAGTTACTAGGCTACGGGTTGGATGACCGAAGAGCCTTGGTTCGATTCTCTGCAGAGACAGGTCTTTCTTGCCTCCAGAGCATCAACATTTCTTTTTGTGTCCACGCAGCATCTTATTTGATTGTTATATTTAAGAGCTTTTCCCCGGGGATAAAGTGGCCGCGGCTTTTAACCAACTGCTCATCTCCGGACCTAGGAATGAGTGGAGCTCTTCCTCCACTCCCCATATTCCTGCATGTCGTGGACTGGAAATCTTTTACGTTTACCTGTATCTTTACCATCTTATTTTACATTAGTTGGTGTGGCCTGGTGTAAATTTACCGACGTTTCTGATGAATCTGCTGCTTCCTTTTAGGCACCGCCGTAGCAGCCTCTGTTAGTAGTGTCTGTTCTTCCGAGATCTGGTTACTTTCTTTGTCAAAAGCAGGCTAAATATTATAGGTGATACAATAGACAAGTTGCTAGTTATGGCAGTGGAACTGGGTGGTTTATCTTTTCCACATAAGCAGGCTGTGCTTCAAAAACACGAAACTGACACCTCTGTTTAATTATGTAGTCTTAGTAAAATATCTGATTTTGTTTCTAAAACGTTTATTCACTTGATAGTCGCGTATTTTGTTAACAAAAGGCCTTTTACAGCAATACAGCAGAGTTCAAATAAAAGAAACAAATTTAATTTAGTCTGAAATTATTGACAATAAAAACAGGTTAAAAATTCGTAAAGAATTTTGAACCCGTCTAATGTAGCTCCAAGTTTCTGCAGTTTGTGTTTCGGAAGATACGGATGTAAAATATTCTGTATTTTCCCGTAGTGATAAATAAAAAAGAAGTTTTGTTCTGGGCAGGATAAATTTTAATAAATTACTAATTTCTTACGTCAAGAGTCTGTATTTTAAATACGCCCATAGACATTTAGGCCTAACTGCGATCTGATCGCCGCACACATGTACGTGTGCTGTATCTAATCTCGTAAGGCAATTTCCCGTAACAGCGGGGACGGGTAATGCGGACCCGAGTTATCTCATATCGAGGTCAAGTGCAGTTCCTGGCTCCACTCATTAGGCATACTTACGTATTCTGCAAGCTGTCGGCGTTGTAATAGCTATATCACAGCAGCAGTGGAGTGTGTGTACGTGCAGCTTACAGTTCCCTCTTCGTCTTCTTCTTCTTCGTCTTCTTCGTCCTCTTCTTCTTCGTCTTCTTCGTCCTCTTCTTCTTCGTCTTCTTCTTCATCTTCTTCTTCGTCGTCGTCTTCTTCTTCGTTCTCTTGGTCGTCTTCGTCTCCTTCGTCGTCTTCGTCTTCTCTTTCTTCGTCTTCTTGTTCTTCGTCTTCTTCGTCGTCGTCGTCGTCGTCGTCTTCTTCTTCTTCTTCTTCTTCTGCTTCGTCTTCTTCGTCGCCTTCTTCTTCTTCGTTCTCTTGGTCGTCTTCGTCTCCTTCGTCGTCTTCGTCTTCTCTTTCTTCGTCCTCTTGTTCTTCGTCTTGTTCTTCGTCTTCTTCTTCGTCGTCTTCTTCTTCGTCTTCTTCTTTGTCTTCTTCTTTGTCCTCTTCGTCCCCTTCTTCTTCTTCGTCGTCGTCGTCGTCGTCGTATTCTTCTTCTTCTTCTTCTTCTTCTTCTTCTTCTTCTTCTTCTTCTTTGTCTTCTTGTTCTTCGTCGTCATATTCTTCTTCTTCTTCTTCTGCTTCGTATTCTTCTTCTTCTTCTTCTTCTTCTTTCTCACCTGTGCTGCTGCATTTCATGTTTCACGTGATACGAGCGACATTTGTTGGTTAAATACATATATAAATATATCAAAATAAATAATAAATATATACGTAACCCCTAATGAGACTTCATGAACTCTTTTGTATTTAACTTAATAACATGCCGATATTTTGATCATTATACGCGGAACTACATAGTAATGCCATGGGATCTGTGCTCTTTTGGTGTGTTATGTGGCGTTCAGTGGTAATTGTTTAGCGACGTTTCGGGACAGCGTTTCGGTCCCAGAAGAGCGCACATTTCATCAACATCGCGGAGGAAACCTGAAATCAAGGTTATTAATTCCTTGTAGATTATTCTCAGCTTCCATAGTGTTGAAATGATAAAAAGTTCTGACGTTTCGGACGATCAGCTTTATCCTACTTAAAGGTAGATTTTTACTTTTTGCCATTTTGACACGGTGAGATAGAAATAAGAGTGCATATTAATGTGGGAGTAAGTAAATTACAATTTTGTTTATGCAAATGGTTGATGAGCTAAATAGATACGCTCTAAATAAATTACTAGCCACCACTGACCCCTGTTCGGAGCTCGCTGAATGTAGTGCTCGTCTTTATTACTTACTTATTAGGATCCCTTCGTGTTATATTTACCTCTGCGAGATACATAAGCTGTGTAATTTCTATTCTTTTGTAAAACTTAGGCTGTTACTGTAAGAGTTTAACGTACATTGAACACGTTTTATAAGGATGTGTCAAAGGGAATTTTATAACTAAGGAAATGAATCTGACAGAAGGGTAAAGAAAGTCAATAACAAGTAGCTGCAAAAGGCGAAGGTTTTGTTTATGTGTATCACATTGTTCTTCTGAAGAGAAAGACCACCCGCAGTATTCATCAGGCTTGTGAGACAAATTTCATCATCTGCTGTATGAAAGTGTATCTCCTACCCCGCAGAAAACAGAGTCCTTCTCCATTATATAAATCGATTAATGCCAACTGACTAATTAACTCACTCCATGGAGGTGGGTCGTCCATAAGAAGCTAACAGATTATCAGGTATTCAACAAACTGCCCGCACTTTATGGTACCAGAAAGGTTATTCCCGTGTTCACAAGATCACGCTACCTGTCAATGTTCTGAGCTAGATTATTACATCCCACACCCTGCCATCGTATTTCTTTGAGATTCATTTTAATATCATCCTGATATCTACATCTGGGTCTTCCAAGTGGTTTCTTTCCCTAAGGTTTCCCGTCAAACCCCTATATGCACGTCTCCTCTTCCCCATGCATGCCATATGCCCCACCACTCTCATTATTCTTAATTTGACCATCCGGATAATATTTGGTGAGGAGTACAAAGCGTGTAGCTCGTCGTTATGCAGTCTTCTCCAGTCTCCTGGTAATTCGTTCCTTTTAGGCCCAAATATCTTCCTCAGCACCCTATTCTCAAACGTCCTCAGCCGACTGTGTTCCTCCCTGGATGTGACAGACTGAGTTTCATACCCATACAAATAATGGACAGCTTGTGAGTACAAAACAGCGTCAGTACAACGGCGAGGTTTAGTACAGTGCAAATACATGCGCCTGCAGTAACATAAGGAGACATAGCAGGGTAGGAGTGGTGATGGAGCATACAGACACTAACAGCGAATACACACAACATGGGAGCATGACACTGTCAAATCACTGTATACGCAGGACACTGAAGGTGACGTGGAGAAATGTCGAAAACTTTGTGTCGCAAGGAAAGATGCTAGAATGCTGCATGCAGTTGGAATCTACATAGTACAACTTACAATCTGATAATTCTGTATTGTTTGATCTTTATGTATATGTTTAGAGAAACGTACAATTTTTGAAGCACATACCTCGTGTGCAAAACTGCAAAATTTCTTGACCTTTCAGCACGCGGTACACGTGGCTTAGTGCTGGGATTTAAAAAGCGTTAAGTGCCAACTTTTCATGAGGAAAGACTTTTTTCATAATAATTTTTAACGGTTTAATAACAATTGCGCCTACATTTTGAGTACATTTTGTACCAATCATTTTTATAGGTTGTCCCGTTAGCATAGTGAATATTGCCATAATGTTCATGTAGTATAGGGGTCAGACTGGGCTGACATAAGCGTATACCGCAGTACGGTTTATTTTACATCTTCTCATGATACAGACAGACTAACAAGGGAAAGGCCCGTTGCAATCTTCTGGTTATATGTACTGGATCGTCTTCGACCGTATAAAATTGGCTTATTAAGTGCGGAGGTGACTAGCAACACATTATGCTTCCGAATAACAAATTGAGGTCAAGAAGTGTGGTAAGGTACTCTGGTGAAAGGATGTTAATATGAGTGGGTACAAACAGAATCTGTTACAGCTATGAACGTTCCACATATGTCACATTTGCTGGCCTATAATTGACAGTTTCCTTGTGACTGGTCTAAAATAAAACCTAGCTTATTTTCAATCAAAGTCAGTCGAACACTAATTTATTGGTAACAAAATTTTTTGTAATCGGCATGTTTCATGATTTATCATCAAACTATTATTATTCTTTTGATTAAAAATAACTTGAAACCTTTAGTGTTCTGGAATGTTACGCGGCGTATGTTGGTAGTTGTTTACCGACGTTTGGGGACAGCGAATGGGTCCCATTTTCAAGGGTCACGCAGTCGAAGAAGAATGTAATTTACTGTAAACACAACAGTGCATCACGCGTCGAGGCTAAAACCAAACCTGATTGAGGTCCGAGGTTGTCAGGTCGTGACTGTACATCCTGAATCACTCTCCTGGTCCGCTCACGTTCATGAAAGCATTGTTTGCCCGTATTTAATTGAAGACCCCTATTTGTGACATTGAACTCGGTCGATAGTGTCGCTCGACATTTCCGGACACAGTGAAAAATATACGAGCGGTTCTTCACTGGAACGCCGTCTCCCCAAAAATGCGAATAGCGCGTAAACGTTGTTCTTTTGTGTGATACGGCGACTTGAACACTAGTAATTCACTGGCGGTTAGGAAAACCCTGCTGCTTCCATCTTAAGGGTAATTACGGTGCTGTAGATAAAGTCCACGCAGAGCCCGCGATGCGGAGGCAGGTGGAGGCTGGCTGTGGTTCAGATGGATGCAGGTGCGCACCCACGGTTTTTCTTGGGGGCGGGGGGGGGGGGGTGCAGTTGAGCCTGAGATTATATATAATTTATGTTTAATTTTTAACAGTAGTTTCTACAAATGCTGTCGTAAGCACAACATAACACTGCCTGCAACTGCCTTGATATACATACGAATATAACTACATGTTCCGTGACTCAGTCACATGTCGTGTTTTCTTGTTTTATTATTTTATTAATTTATTTTTCAGAATTCTGATGTACTAGCCATTAGCCGGTGTCAGTGGCTGATTTCGCCTGAGTGGGATATCATGCAAAACTTTTTATATCATAATATCTGCAAAATGTTTTTTTAGATTTCAGTTTTTGGGGCGTTTGGGGGGGGGCTGCAGCTCAGAAGCCCCGTTGTGTACGCCCTTGCATGGATCCCAAAACGTACGGTTTTTTTTTGACTTCTTTCGACTGGATTGGCTTCTTCTTACAGAAGGCAAATTTCTGGAGCCGTGTTATGAGATTTGGGAGTGACTTCGTAAAATACTGGTAGGGAAGCGCCTGGCTGGATATCTACGCTACTGGGTAGCCGCCCTTTATTGGTTAATGTCATAAACATTCTGCTTTAACCTTTTAAAACCTAGCGGTAACTTTACATACCACCAGGTTTAACATTAAAAAATTCTACTTGGTGCCCACATTGCATTTATGTGTTTTGTCTGGATCTCACAATAAACAGCGATTATTTCCCTGCACAACATTAACTGATTGTTTTTGCAACTGAAGTGGAGTGTTTACAGCGCGGTACGCACTGAGTCCTTATGTAAAACAGATATGTTTCGTCTTTAAAGGGTTAAAGTAGTAAATATTTAAAACAACGCAGCACTTTCTTTGGTTGGTTTTGTGTACCGACATTTTACACATGTATGAGAGTTGAATAAAATTTTCTCCATACACTGCAGTAAGGAATGTACATATAAAAAGTACTTGTAATACAAAAGCCTTTAAGGACGTTAGTGAGTGATAATATGCTACTTTAACCCGTTTTATTGTTAAAATCAACGCAGTATTTGGCCACACTGTAGGTACAGAGTTTGTTTCTTGAAAGTATTAAAAGTTAAAGACAGAAAGACCTTATTGGTTTTGTAAATATACATCAGCCATAATGAAGATTTATTGCCCATAGCCTTAACTTACACTTTTCATGGAACCAGAGAAGTAAAGACGGATTATAAAATGTTAGGGTTGTGAAGAAAAACACAAGGCGTATGGAAGGTGTGAAGAAGATACGTGTTTGCGTATGGTTAGGTGTGTGTAATGGTAGAAAGGAGTGCGGCGAGGTAAGAGTATGGTGTCAGGAAACGTTGACCAGTCTTGTGTGATTTTGTGGGGCTTTGTGGAATGGATCAAAGTAGCAACAGGCTCCCTTGTGAATCAGCGGCCAGGACTTCGATGTTCTGTCCTTATTCTGTCATTATGTATATTAGGAAGTCGTTACGACTAGTAACGAAATGTGGCAGCAGTAAAGGCATACCTCAGTCGATGTTATAGCGCCGCGTAGCATCACCACAGCTTGCATGTTGTTACTGTAGCAAGTTTACTTATCTTAGCATTAATTTAATTATCTGTGTAGAACATTTTGAGTTATCGACTTATGTATTTTTAAAGTAAATTCTTTTTAAACAGTTTCTCCTTTAAAGTTTAATGGCCCTAAAATGTTTTGTTAATGGTTGATACAATATATGTAAGATCTGGGATTTTCACCATTGTGAAGAGAAATATTATGTTAGGCCTTCTGGAATATGACGCTGTGTATTTTTGTAGATAGGCGCGCTTATTATCACATTAGAGGAAATAGCTACTTAGCCTTATAAATAAAAGGTAAATATAAAGCTATCCTATTAGAGGCCTGGACAGGCCCTTAGGATTCCAGGAGGCTGAGGCTCCCAGATTTCAAGACATTCGGCATATGAAGGTGGTAACATTGTCAGCCCTACACACCGGCCGTCTTTACCCCCCCCCCCCGCCCAGGAAATATTCCTGGCACTCATTTCTATTATAGGCTCAATCGACCACAGGATCATAGTGCGGCCGGAAGGATTATATCAATGAAACATTCCAATGACACCATCGGGAATTGAACCCGCAATCTCTTAGCTTGTACATAAATCAGAGTTGTGTAACTAAAATAGAGTAACTTAGGCACACTCAAACCCTTCGACTGGGACATGGAAGTAGTGTGTTCCTCTGAAACGTCGGTATCCACCAAAAATATTACGTAAAATTCTAAATCCAAAAAAAATTACAATCTCAAAGACTGAGGGCTGATAAGGCGCCATTAAATAGCTTAAATGTCAAGAGAATTTACAACTGGAAGCACTAAATCCAAAGAAAAAAATTACAATCTCAAAGACTGAGAGTTGATAAGGCGCCATTAAATAGCTTAAGTGTCAAGAGAATTTACAAGTGGAAGCATCCAGCCGCTTCTGTTTAAGCCCGACCTGTTGTCTTGCCTGAAGGTGCCTGTGGTTTTATGTTGTGTGTGTGTGTGTGTGTGTGTGTGTGTGTGTGTGTGTGTGTGTGTTAGGTGTGAGCTGCTAACTAGACTCCTAACCTCCCCGCTGGCTCGTGTCACTCTTTTTGAGTGGCAAAATGAGGACCGCTTGTGAGACTGTGTCACAGGTGCAGACAAACGGTTGTCCTAAAAAAATCTGTTATAAAAAGAGACCTCAGCATGGTAGGGTCAAAATATTTTCAGTGGGGGTTAAACACTGCTTGGCCGAACCACAGCTTATTTGCATAGACGCTGACTTCTTCCAGTGCAAACATGTGTCTAATGGTGTCTAATATATGATATTCGTGGTGGAAGGCATAGCACTGGACGACGCCTTACTCAGACCGACTTTGGTTTTCTCTTAACCTTTTAAAGCCTACTGGTTACTTTATGTACCACCAGGTTTAACATTCACAAATTATACGTTCTGCCCTCACTGTATTTACGTGTTTTGTATTTATCTCAAAACAAGTAGCGACTTCTGCCCTATATAACATATAAGAGTTGGTTGTTATGACCGAGATGAGAAGTGTTTACTGCTCGGTACGAAGTGGGTCTTTAAATAGAATAGTTTACGCTTCGTCTTTAAATGGTTAATAACCACCATTCCTCAGTTCCCGTCCACTACCTTGCGATATCTCTCACCAGACACCCCATTAGCACATCCCGGGTCTTTGAATTGTGGACTTCAGTCGCACATATGTTGTCGCAGGCTAATGAAATTCATTATAAGTAAATATAAATTTATTATTTTCTTTCCACTTTCTTCTCCTTTTCTTTCGTTTTTATTTCTCTCTTTCCTTCCTTTGTTATTTCATTCATTCCTTGCGCCTCTTCTTTTGTTCTATTTATGCTGTGTACTCTGCATCTAAAACATATCTACGGCTCACCCACTGTCTTACTCAGTAGCTACCGACGGCGTTTCCCCGGAAGTGGCGCAGCTGAGTCTCAAATCACCACTCACCTGTAGCTAGGGCTAACGATATGAATGCATGGATGTATACCTCCACCACCCCATATTTCTTTATGACGTGTTGATTAATTAACCATAAGGAGAACTTCGCCTTTTTTCTTTGCTTTTTCATATGATTCTGTTGTCATGCGGTGCATAAATTCCCGAATCAATAGTGGATACTTACTACATATAATCGCCTGATTATATGTATTTATTTAGATCTACTAGAATTGAATGACTCCGGGGAGAGAAAGACGGACACAGTACGACACGTGTCGGTTGTTCGTGTAATGACACGGTGGTGACGACAGTGAGGGAAGTGACAATTATTTCTGCTAGAGGCTGCGATCCGGCACATGTGTAAGCCGAGAGAGGGATGTTGCTAGTGAGATTCAGGCGCAGATTGGAGAATAATGTTAAAATAATGTTATATATCAAGATGTGTTACTGGGTTGAACTGGATCGTGAAGGATACAATTGTGGAATTTTGTGAACGCTAGAAGTAAAATTTTTTAGTTGCTATTTTGTAGGAAGTAGCCTAAGGGTGAGCAGTTAAAGGGAAGTCGTACGTTACGGAATTAGTGGGTTAACTAATTATGTTAGATGATTGATTACTTAACTGTTTGATTAGTTTAGTTGGAACACACGCATAAATAAAAAGCGTGAGAGAAATAAAACAAGAGAGACAATGGACGTATAACGGAACATCCCGGACCGTTCGCGTAACCATTTTTACCGTGGAAAAGCAATAAATATTCCATATTCTGACTGGTGTCTGTAGCCTTAGTTATCCAGCATGCAAAGCGCATGCGCCGTATTATATTGTCATCTGTGGCCTGTCTGGTTGTACAATATATTTCCACATTAACTCATATACGGCACGATTTTCGGAAAGAAAGTTATTGACCGTAAAATGTGTGTTTTGATTTTCTCTACAACTCTGTCTGAAATATTTCTCATTATAAGAAGAATTCAGCACGATATTATCATAAATTTATTTTGGACTTCATGTAAAGTGCCCGTTATTCTTGTCAGGTTTTAATCAAACTTAAATTTTCTGAACAGATTTTTCGAAAAATTCTCAAATATCAAATTGTATGAAAATTCGTCCAGTGGGAGCCGAGTTGCTCCGTGCGGACGGACGGACAGACCGACAGACAGACAGACACGACGAAGCTGACAGTCGCTTTCCGTAATTTTGTCTCCACGCCTAAAAACAAAATTTCTGAAACCAAACCAAGAATCCAGTTCGAAATCTTGTCGTCTGTTCACGACACTAGACATTTTAGAGAATTCAGAAACAAAGCAATTCTGGTGAGTTACTTAGACATTTACTTCCTCAGTCACTCCGACAGCAAGTAAAGTATTACTTCAAGCTCTAAGTCACTTAAGACATCTTTCAATGTATAAGAATAATAGAGGGGAGTTTTACAATAACCAATTAGTTACTTAGTCATGCAGACAGAAAATTTGTCATTACTTCCATTTATCAGCCACTTGTTTAAGAACCTTTGTAATGAACAGCACTCACTTCCCTCTAGTGCCGAGGTTAAGAATGAATGGAGCAATATTTCAACTCCCGCTGTATGCTTTATGGCGTGAACAGGGACAGCTTTACCTTCACGTTTTGTAACGTATAGCAACAGTAGAAGAAGTATTCTCATGAACACAGGTATTTCAGTTTGGTTCGTGAACCGCGGAGAAGACTAAAGTGGAACAACAGCTTTGAACACCATTATACGTAATATTCCTGCTTTCCTGGGTCATGCTTCTGAACCCACGCTTACGTCGGGTAATTTTTTTTTTATAAAGTAGTTCCATTCCTTTCCCTTCACCCTATCCGTGCCTCTTATTTCACATAATTCACATAAACCGACTGACACACATGTAACATGTAGCAAGAATTATGGCCTTTGTCAAAATGGCTGTTTATGGATGTAATTCACATTGTTATCTCCAGTTTAATCTATCATTATCTTGTCAGAGGGAAGATATGTCGAAATTTAAAGCTAAAGGCAATTGCGTCCGCACACTTCTCACGCAGTAGAACTGCGGCCCTCTGTCGCGTCTATTACCCTTTTAAAGCCTAGCGGTAACTTTACATACCACCGGGTTTAACATTAAAAAATTCTACGTGGTGCCGCATTACGTTTATGTGTTTTGTACGGATCTCAGAACAAACAGCAACTTTTGCCTTATAAAACATTAAGAGACGGGTTTTTATAACCGAAGTGGTGAGTGTTTACTGCACGGTACGCACTGAGTCCTTATATAAAACAGATACGCTTCGTCTTTAAAGGGTTAAACGGTTAACTACGTGATGTTTCGAGTTATCACTTCGGTAATATGTGCGATTTGACGGAATATAGTTTGATATAGATGGATAGCGACGTTTCAGAGGAACCCGATAACTCCTTCCTCGCAGTATTCTCTTCATGCTACAAATGAGCTTTATCCTTCAGTAACACGTGTAATTTCCCAACACTTTTGGCATTTATAAATAAATATTTTTTCATAAAAGGACATCAAGTGTTACTTTGGTGCAGTTGATTGAGTCACTGCGCTACAAGCCGGAAAGTCGCGGCTCCGATTCCCGTTGATGTCACTGGAATTTTTCATCGACTTAATCCTTTCTGCCGCGCTATGATCCTGGTGTTCGACTTAGCCTCTAACAGAAATGAGTACCAGGTAAAGGCGGCCAGTGCGTAGGGCTGACAACCTTATCACCTTCGTGTGCCGACTGTCTTGAACTTCTGGTATTCTCAGCCTCCTGGGACACTTAGGTTCTTTCCAGGCCTGTACAGTTATGGCTTTACCTTTTACCTGTATCTGAGATATGTCAAGTTTTATCTACAGTAAAGACCGGAACACATTCGTCGCCCTACCACTAGATTAACCCTTTAAAGACGAAGCGTATCTGTTTTATGTAAGGACTCAGTGCGTACCGCGCTGTAAACACTCTCCACTTCGGTTATAAAAATCAGTCTCTTAATGTTTTATAAGGCGAAAGTTGCTGTTTGTTCTGAGATCCGTACAAAACACATAAACGCAATGTGGGCACCACGTAGAATTTTTTAATGTTAAACCTGGTCGTACGTAAAGTTACCGCTAGGCTTTAAAAGGTTAAGGGGGTAAAGTAAAGTTGTCCATGTGCATGGGTGAGAAGGTGTGCAGTTCAACACATTCATAACCTAAGCCAGGCCCGCTCAACCTGTGGCTCGGGGCAACAGTTGCCGCTACACAGTACTGTGTTGACCGCAGGGGAGAGGACATTTGAAATGACAGAATGTCTTTTAACCCTTTCCCTGGCAAAGCCGAGATAGAATACAGAAGTAGCTTTGAATACCTATGAACTGTTTATTTATGGAGACGTGCTTTTGTTTACTAAGTCGTTTTGTAAAAAGAAGGAAGCGCTAAGAGTGGCGACACCATAGCCTGTGTTGTGAATTGAATTCTTCATGAGTTTTTCCTTTTAGTATCATTATATTTTATTGCACATGATGTATAGAAAAATTCACAGATAAAATTTTACTTTTGCTTGATCATCCTGCATTTTATGTACTAAATTTAATTTTTTTACCACCTGCAGTGCCAACACTACATAAAAAGTTGAGCGTGCCTGCCTTAGGCACTAGATACTTAACGCTCGCTTTACCACCGGGGAAAGAGCCTTCTGTACGCATTGGATAGGAGGATGGGTGTTTCCTAGAACGGGTCTGGACGTTTCGGAGACGAGACGGAAATTATAGCGCGGCTGTATTACTTCATGTCTAGTCAGTGAAGTCTATTGCCTCAGTTAGACCGCTGCACAGGAAGTCTATTAACCTTTTAAAGCCTAGCGGTAACTTTACGTACCACCAGGTTTAACATTAAAAAATTCTACGTGGTGCCCACATTGCTTTTATATGTTTTGTGTGGATCTCAGAACAAACAGCAACTTTTGCCTTATAAAACATTAAGAGACTGGTTTTTATAACCGAAGTGGAGAGTGTTTACAGCGCGGTACGCACTGAGTCCTTATATAAGACAGATACGCTTCGTCTTTAAAGGGTTACTGATCAAACAGCGTAGTCCTAACTGGTTACTTCAGACCACTCTCTGATTGAACATTTATAGACTTCAGTAAGATTCGGTTGTCGATTATTACCTCTAAAATATCAAAACTTTAAGGCCATCCCTGCCCATGCCGTGAAGGCGCATCGGGGAGGGGAGATATAGCTCCATTCATTCTCAACCTTGGCACCAGAGACGTGAATTGTGATCTTCGCTCTCCGGCTATCTTATCCTTCGCAAAAGGTATCTCTGTAATTGCTGGATGGAGACTGTGTAGGCCCCACAGCCGGTCTGGACGTTTTGGAGAAGAGAAAAAACCGTTGCCCCTGGTGAAATACGAAACCCCGGTCCTTCCAGCTAGTAGAATAGTCATTATACAGGCTGCACTGTCGCTGTTCCACCTCTGTAGTAGCTTCAAAGGATTCATTTAATTAAGTCTCAGGAAATAATGGCTGTTTATTTTGAAGCCAAAATATAACCTACTCCAAAGATACATTACGTGGTCGAAATGCCGTGTTATTTAGTGTTATAAGTATGCAGTATACATAGTTACCACCACTTTATAGAGGGTGAAACATTTTTAAGATGTGATTAATACGCTGAAATAAACTTAGTATAAGTAACTCTCCTAAATATTTTTTGTAATATTTGCTTACAATGGTGGACGGTATTTTCGATAGGCCAAATCATGGGGCGAGATGTTCTGATGGTTGTCTGTTGGTATGAATGGAGACTGAGGCTCCACTTTGAATGTCCTGCTGAAATACTGCTTCTTGGTTGACCATATAGGATGCACAATCTCATGAGATGTTGCATAATGGCTACCCCCACCGCTGACAGCTGTAAATACAAGCACGAACTGTAAAAACATTGAAAAGAATTGCATTATAGTTTGTAAAATGTTGGTCTGGAAAAATAAAGAAAAACACCACTTGAAAAATCCGTAACTAAATAATGACTGTCTGGCTAACTAACCAAATGACTAAAAACATGGAGCAGATACTACCAGAAAGTTCCTCAGCTGGTCAAGAAATTCCTCGCATTTTAACCCTTTAAAGACGAAGCCTGTCTGTTTTATATAAGGATTCAGTGCGTATCGCGCTGTAAACACTGTCCACTTCGGTTATAAAAACCAGTCTCTTAATGTTTTATAAGGCAAAAGTTGCTGTTTGTTCTGAGATCCGTACAAAACACATAAACGCAATGTGGGCACCACGTAGAATTTTTTAATGTTAAACCTGGTGGCGTGTAAAGTTACAGCTAGGCTGTAAAACGTTAAAGAACCCAAAGTTTCATTAACATGTTCAGAACAGCCTGTCACTTGTTTCTTTCCTGAGGCTGATTAATCCAGTCCATGCGTTCCCAGCCTATTTCCTTACGATCCATTTTAATATTATCGTGTCATCTACGCCTATGTCTTCCGAGTTGTCTCTCGCCGTTATGTTTCTCGCCAACCCTGTATGTATTTCTTAACTCTTCATTACGTGCCACATTACCTGCCCACCTTACACTTCTTGATTTGATCATCTCAAAAAGAAATATTTGCTGAGGAGTATACATAATGAATCTCCTCACTGTGCAGTTGCCTCCGTCCTCCTTTACTTCCTCCCCATTAGGCCAAAATGTCTTCCTCATCACTGCTTTCAAACTCTTGCAGCCTATGTTCTGACAAATTGAGGCGGCATCTCCTAACAGTAGCGCGTAGATTAAAGAATAATATTAAAACGTTTATTAAAGAAATATGTGGGAGTGTGTGCTTTTCATTTATTTGACTCAGGACGAATTCTTGTAAAAACAGCAATAAATCTCCGGATTTTGTAAAAGGACTTTTGATTATGTATCAAATACATAACTTCTCATATATGACCATTTTTTAAATTAAAGTAGTACCTTAGAATTACTGTTACTAGGGCAGTGAAATTAAGGCGATTATATTGGGCTGTATATGTAGCAAGTATAGGAATAATAATAGTATCATATTGATACAGAATTTTAATGTGCAGTTGGATGTGCGGGAGAGAGAGACATGCTTCTTAACTGAGTTCAGGAGGGTATGAACAGGATTGAAATTACAATAGGCCTGTTGTTTAATGTAAACTGCTTTGTCTTGTATGCAGATGTATTTTGCGTCTTTGAAGGAGTTCCACAAACTGCACCGTACAAACATCACGAAACTAACATATTCCCGATAAACCAAAGTACAATATCGGCAGTACGGTGGGACAGTTAAACTACATTTTCAAATTTACTAAACAACATATCGAACCCCAATAAAACCACAACATATAAGCCTAAAACGCACAAACACTCACACGAGGAAAATATCAGTACTACTGACGTTACGCAAAACAGACGCTTAGAAATACAGAAAACAGTGAAAAATATGAAGTGTTGGCCCACATTCCGTTCAATACAGGAAACAGAAATGATTTAAAGGTAGCTAGTGTAATAGGCACAAACTATTGCACTCCAAAACATAAGTTGAAAGCTCTCATTTTTAAAAGTACATCGTCATTTTAAACCCTTGATGTGCTTTGAGTACGGGGATTTACGATGTTATCAGGCAAAGCGCTAATTCTATAATATTTGTACGGTAACGCCTTCTGTTGTCGCATTATTGGCGTTATCGAATAATCTCCATGAAGATTATATCTTTAAGATCGGAAAGTGTAGCAGAATTTTCATCATATAAATAAAAATGTTACAAAATTCAGTGTGGAATGATGTCGTACAACTTTTTCTTTATGTTTGTATTTATCGTCACAACAAATTATTCAAAAAACAAACTGAGACAGTCTCAAATTATTCCGCATTAATGTTAACCTCCACAGTACCAGTACATCTGTCTACAGTAGCGCTGTGCGGAGTAATCTGGAAACGTATTTCTTGTCGTGGAATTGATTTAAGAGTGTGTCGCTGGAGAGCGCTAGTTCAAATGGGGTCGGTGTGGCATCTTGCTGATAACGCGAGAACTAAAAGAGCAGCTGTAATAAATTCCGTGAAGTTCATTGGCAATATTATAATTTCCCTTCTAAATTTTGCTGTGACATGTAGAGATCGTGTATATATTAGCTTCTGTCTTTCACTGTGATCACAGATTCCAATCCCAATCAGATTATGCATGTTTTCGTAAGTTCGAGTTGATAGTTTTTTTATTACTGTGTTTGGCGGAACTACAGTTATTTAATTAGAAGGCAAGAGTCCTGGTTAGATGTGGCTGTTGCTCGGCTAGTAATAAATTACCGGTTTTCATGACGCCCGGATGCATTACCGTGCTTATGTGAAACCGAAAATGGACTGTGTCTTGAGCCACATAAGTACAGCCCATTCCTTGGTATTCTGTTATTTCAAGATCGGCTTTAATATTATCCTTCCACCTACGAATCCGAAATACCGTAGTCGGTATAGTGACTATGTTACGGGCTGTGTGACCGAGGGATAGTTGTTCGATTCCCAGCGGAAGCAAGATATTTTCCTCCTTTGCAAAGCGTGTAGACAGACTCTGGGGCGGACGCCGCGTCCTGTCTAGTGGGCAGACGGGGTTTCCTTCCAGGGGTGTAAAGCGGCCGAGGCGTAAAATTAACCACTCACCTTGATTTTGTGCCTTGGTTAAGAAAACGTGGAGCTATCCCGCCAATATAATCGTGTATCTTAATAGCCTTCACACGGACAATTTTACCTTAGAGCAAGTTGGCCCAGGGGCAGCTACTTTGATTAGTATTGGCGAGGCGATCAGTCGGAATGCTGACAGGATCTCTGAAATTTTCCTTGGGTAACTTCCGATAGGGTAACCTGATTAAGTTGGAGTCTTTTCGTTCCGTATCCCTTGCAATTCATCAGTCATTTTTACGGCGTTGTACAGTCTGAGTGACCAACATGGCCGTTAAATAAAACGTCATGCATCGAAGTTACGTCCTTGTGGTATGCGATGTAGAGCAGTTAAGTAGATAACACTCAAAACATTTCGAAAGAATATGCTGTGTCCTTCTTCAGGGTAGCAGAATGAAAGACTTTTTATACCGAAGATGGAGGCAGCGTTTTTTCTCCAAAACTTTTGTACCTGTTTACCAAACTACACGGTGTCACGTACTACAACGCCGTAATATTGTTGATAACAACTTTGAGTATTTCGATTCTGAAGCAATTTTTATGGAAAATCAATGATTTTGTTAATTTGCTGACGACAGATTTATTTAAAGTAACATATAGGTTATTCTTCCGTTACTTATTTGCGTATGGTATGTACAAATGGTGCTGATCCAAATGGTCACGTGGTTTAAGGGCGTGGGTCTGCGGCCGTTCGCTTGCTGGGATTGCGGGTTCGAATCCCCCGCGGGGGCATGGATGTCTGTCTCTTGTGAGTGTTGTGTGATGTCAGGTACACGTCTCTGCGACGGGCTGATCACTCGTCCAGAGGAGTCCTCTCTAGTGTGGTGTGTCTGAGTATGATCTAAGGAGACCTAGGCCCATTAGGGGCTGTCAAGCCTTTAAAAAATGTATAAATTGTGCCACAATATGTATTCACCGCTAGTTCAGTCAATTATTACTTTATTATTTTATTGTGATTAGTTTTCTTTCTAAACCTTCATAACCAATGTATTAGTACATTAGCCAATTTACGCACTTCATAAAATACATTCAAAAGTAAGTATAAAACTGCTACATGTTTCGGCACAGACGTGCCATCATCAGATAGTTAGCTGAACAAAGGAATACAAGGCCAGCCCGCTTATGTAGGTATTGTGTTGCATTCGTTAAAGTGCATGAAATATTCAACTGGCCTTGTATTCCTTTGTTCAGATAAATCCCTGATGATGGCACCTCGGTGCCGAAACATGTAGGAATTTTATTCTTACATCTTAATGTATTTTATTAAGTGCATAATTTGGTTAATATATTAATTGTAAAAACATGCATGTATCAATAACATAAAAATTTCGTAACCAATGTTACGTTTAAATTTATTGTACCATTAATACAGATAGCTTACGTGTGCCTGAATTCCTAAGTACCTTTCACAATGTTTTTGATTCCCAGGATAACTGCCAGTCCCAGCGCCAGTAGACTAATCGTGACAGCCTTCCAGGACTGTACCATCGACAGAGCCACCACTGCAGGAAGGACTAGCCCCAGTGTAATTATCTTCAACCACAGAACCATCTTGATGACCGTCTTCTTCAGCTTCATTTTCCGGCCTAGAAAAATATGAAAGAATACCGTTGTGATTGGGGACACAGTTGTGATGAGGTGTTTCTACCTAAGAGAGATGAAATGTTAGTTTACTGACTTAAGTACCACAGTAAAGATGTCCGTAATTTGAATTGTACTCCTGATGTTGGAAGGGTGATTATGTCTTTAGGATGAGATGGTGCAAAAACCGAACGGATTTTAGAAGTTTACTTCGAAAACGTAGGTCGAGGTGAGAGGATAATATTAAAATGTATCTTACGGGACGTAGGTTGTGAACTTGCGGACTTAATAAGAGTGAATCTATAGAGGCTAAATAGAGGCTGAATTTATGGGTTATTATAAAAACGTTAGTTTATCCTCGGCTATGGGCAGAGAATTTCTTTATTATAGGTGATTAACAAAATTCTGATTTCATCCTAGGTTGTTCCCGTTGTAAGCAAATGAATTGAAAGTTTCTGACAAAAATTCTTTTTTAACATTATGTCGTTAGACATGAAAACCACCTTCCTGCAAAGTAACAGTGACGTGCAATAACCTGAACAAAACAGACGGTTTGGAAGAAGTAGTAGTAGATGGAAGGATAATGTTTAAATGGCTGTTAGAGATAGAGGATGGGAGGTTGTGGATTGGATAAATCTGGCTGAGGACAGGGATCTATGACTGGCGTTTAATATACGGTAATAAACTTCCGTTTTGCACGAAAAGCTGGGAATTTTTTGACTAAGGTGAGGGAATATTAGGTTCTCAAGAAAACTGTGCCACTGATACGGCAAGTAAGGGACTTGTGTCGCGTGAAGTACACAAGCTTCGTATACCGTAATGCCTTCCTTATTTCATGGCACGACATTGCAATTTGGTCACGAAATTTGGTGTGTGTTTTAAAATTACTTCTAATATTATGGAGATCCGTTAAAGCTGACTGTGAAATACGTATCAAATTTCTTGCAGATATTACAGTATCATACCATGAAATTAGGTACTGTGAAACACTAGGTAGATTTATCATGATATACAGGTTCATTTCTTCAGGTTTGCGTACTTTTGAATGTGGTAGTGTTGCTATTAAATTTTATGCAGCATTGTGTACAGTAAACGAATGGCCGAACCTCAAATTTTTTATTCCGGTTTCGCTTTTCTGTTAAGGACCAGTACCTCCTTCATCAAAACGTACAGGAGTTTGTGCAAAATTAGAGAAATATTCGCTGTTAAAGAATTAGGGAGTGGTGTTTTTCATACAGCAGACATAATAGCCGCAATCTTCTTCTTAGTCCTTCCCTCTCCTACCTAATTGTTCACAGTATGTGTAGAGGGTTTTTATTTGCACTTGATCACACTCAAACACACACCAAACTCGGTAGGACTCCTCTGGACGAGGGATCGGCCCGTCGCAGGGACCTCTTCCTGACAACACAAAACACTGTACAAGAGACAAACATCCATGCCCCCGGTGGGATCCCTCACCACCCCCCCCCACCTTCTTTCTATTATTCATCTAAAATCAGAATTTTACATTTAACTAAAAACATGAACTATCGTTCCATCGAAGGGGCCACTGTCTGAACTGATTATTCTAACCAATCCAAGGATTCGAACCCAGGATCCCAGCAAGCGCTCGGCCGCAGACCTACGCCTTAGACCGCGCTGCCACTGGGATCATAACAGCCGTAATACGATGATTAAATATTCTGTGTCTGCTTTCAGGTAACGGAGTATTCTGCGTTAGGTGTAGGCTACTATTAATGTAAGACAGATCCTATACTGCGTGTCCTAACCCCCTTATATATCTATGCGAAACCGAAGTGACCATTTAAACAGTGGTTTGTTGTGAGACCAAAAATGCGATTAATTCAGTGTTGTGGTGTTAGTGTTGAAGTGTTTGTGAATATAAGTGCAAGTGAAGGACTTACATGTGACCTTAGTGGATGTTGTTAGCGGCTACAACCTGTCAGCTTTCTTCGGAGTCAGGACTTCGAGCCTGGGGCGTGACAGTAGGAGCAACGCGCTGACGGTGAGTGTATTTGAACAAACTGTTACTTAGCAGTCACTATGGGTATACGCACGACAGGCTCTTAGGATTGAACGTTCACTTACGTGAGTCGATTTGTGTTATTTGTATATAATGCGTAATTAATAAATTTTAATTACTTTCGGGCGACATTGCATAATTCATAAGCATATATTTTACATAATTCTACAATCAGACCCAACACATCCTTCAACCCATGATTTTATTGGCAATCTGTTATTCTTAGCATTTGTGTTTTCTTGTATGTTAGATCAGAAGTCCGAAGAGTGTCTGGAATTGTGCACTTTGCGTAATTTGGTATTAGTTTTTGCCTTAAGCATTCTTGGTTAAAATACACTTGCATTGCAGTTATAGAGTTTCCTTCTCATGTTCTTTTAACGATGGTTATGCCGTTGATTAACATCAATAATTCCCAGGTAGTTTTATCCCGAGGATACGAATGAATTTATAGAGAGGGCCGTTAAATTTCTAGTGTGTCATAAAACAAAACTGAACCCTATTTTTATCGCATATGTTTCTGATTTCTGTAACAGTGTTTAGTAAATTGTGATGTCATAATTACACAAATAAGGGTGCGTGGCTGATTTCGTTTTTAAATCGATTATACGCTCTGCTGGCTGCCAGGATAATTGTGCGTAATTGTTTCCTGACGCATTTATGGCTTTCAAATAACGAATCTGAGGACTTTATATTTTCGCAAGAAGTATTCAGAGTATGTAAGCTATGGTTGCTATCTTGCATGATGAACATGGCAGTGACAGACACACTTGTAACGAATATAGCAAAACTGTGATATCAGTGTCACTTCGAATACAGAGTAGAATTTGAAGATAAATTGGAACGAACTCTTCACAAGCCTGGTCCTGTGGATAAACTATATTCTCATTTTAAAGTATCAAAGAAGGTGGGGAATTTATGGACACTTTGTGTAACTAATAGGCATAATTACGAATTGGGTGTTTTGTTTGCATGCTGATATAGTGCCCTGTTTATGAAGCATATTTTAGATTTCTGAAGTTTATTATTGATACATTTAAATCGAAAGAACTTGTCTGTGTTTGAAGTTTGTTTCCTATGTACTACTCCTTTAAAGAAACGTATTTTAGACACTTCAACCCATAAATACTTCATGTAGACTAAAGAAGTGACTGTAATTTCGTTTTATTTTACTAATTGTATTACATAAACGTATTTTAAGTACGTTCACACGTCGGAATTTATGTATAGCCTTAATAAGTTGTGCAATTCCGTTTTCTTGTATTAATCCTCTTAAATAACGTGTTTTGGACACGGTCATCCGTAACAATTTATATATAGCCTAAAGAAGTAGCTGTAATTGCACACCATTAATGAACCGCTCTCTGCGCGTTTTATTTAATTTTAAAAATGAACTGAAGTGAGAACAATTGCAGCGTAAAGTCGTCAGACACCTCTTTCGTTCCTTCTTCTCTTTATTTTGTAGTTTTTTGTTCTCAGAGGTTTTTCTTTCAAAATGCTCAGCATTGCGTTTGACATTTTGAACGTTTAATTTATTCGCACGATACAAACAAACAGGCAACGGTTTTAATTCAGTGTGTAATTTAACATTTTCTTTAACTCCAATGAAGAAACAGGACTGTCTTCCAAATCCTTTATGATCTAGTCTGTTGGAATGCGTGACCTTTGAGAACAAGAAACGCAAATGTCAGATCAAATCAAATGACATAAAATGTATTTGTTGACTACCTGTCACATTTCTTTGCATGTGTCTGGTATCACCAGGCTTTGGAGAGTAAACGTGCAGTATATTTGTGACTAATGACTACCGTTGGACTTATACGGTTTATGATCTTTTGAAAGATCAAAATCTAAAATAAATTATTGTATACAATTAATTATTTGTATTTATAATACTTTATCACTCACGTTTTCTAAACTACGCATTTTTTCTCCACTTGCTTTGGTCACTTGAATTTTAATTTGTATATAATTTGCCTGAGTAAGAATGTACACATACATTTATGTGCTTGACAGAAGTAGCCTAATGAAGACGTGTAAAATTATCAGCCACGTTAGGAATTGTGCTGTCTTAAGAAGCATGTATGTCAATTTCCGCGTGCGCAACAGGCCCCACTAATCCATAAACTGAGCGTGATATGTAACTTATTTCCTAAAATATAGTCGAACTCGGTTATAACGTTAAGGAAAGGACAGAATGCATGCTGTCGTTATAAACGAGTGTTGTTATGGCCGAGGTTATGGTTGACAGTGAGTAATTAATTGGCACCACAGAATATCTGACGCTATAGGCGAGGCGTCACATAAACCGATGTCGTTATAACCGGGCTAGACTGTAATATAATAATATGTAATTTAACCTTCTTCGTCTTTTGTGCTTCTTTCAGCGTGTCGAAACGTTTCGTTTCGTCTCAACTCTTGTTTTCCACTGTGTGCAGCGACACTAGCTGGAAAAGTGACTTCGGTTTCTTTAATTTTATTCTCACCATGTGAGTCAAAATTTTCGATAGGCGGTGACTGTATAGTCGGGTTTAACCAACCCGTAATATCCCCATAAGAATTTATGTTTGTTTCAGAGCTTGTATTTCTCAACAAATAATTGAATACTTCCAAGATATTTTCAGAAATGCCACCGTCTCGATCTTCTTCACTCTCTTCATAATTCGATAGGCCCTTAACTGAAGGCACTGATGCACATATCACCATAACAGTCACTGCAGTGATCACCACACTTGCTGTACACTCCATTGTCTTAACTCGCACAGTATTCGTTCCTAACCGCTTTGAAGAATAAAGTCACAGTACACTCTGAAAGGTCTTTTATAAATTTTAACATAATTGATTTACATAATTGCATCGATTCTAGCTGGGACCAAGGGTCATGTGATTCAAAATAAAAAGATTTAAATATAAACATATATTTCTTTCGTATCGTATGACCCTAAATTAGCACTTTGTTATGAGATGTGAATAAGGTGTCTGTGATGATAATGTCTTGACACTGCGTCATCACTACCAGCAGGGGACAATGCGGGTGTAAGTGGCTTAAAGAACAGTTCGGTAGAAACGCCTTGTGTTCAGAATTCTGTATTCAATAATACGGCACTGAAATGAGGATACGCATTTTGTTCGCCGTGTAGTTGTGGAGGGGGTTCTCAACGTTTCGAAGGCAAGCATGGTCAGCATCTGGCAAATTATCGTGATCACAGAGGCGGTATGCTTATCCCTCAGAATAAACGACGCCATTACCCAGACTACCGCAACACGAAGCGAATAAACTGTTATTAGATTCTAGGTTTATCACGGTGGTGGATATAAAAACTAAGCTATTGTGTTCGAGATGTGACACCGTGTGTTCTGGTAGTAATTTACCAACGTTTCAGAACAACGTGCTGGATCCATATTCACTGTAGAAAATTCAGGCAACAAATTGCTCCTAAATGTTGGTAGATTTCTACCAGATTACACGTTGCAACTTACCAAATTCAAGTTTTTTTTTCGGAGTACCTCTTTGTAAATAAATTTGAACATGGAAAATAGTTAAGTCAAAGAAGTGAGTTTGAGATTGGTGGGGACGTAGAACGCAAGGAGCAAAAGAGGAATGCGTAGAACGTTTTGGTTGAAAAACCTGAAGGAAAAGGACCACTTGGAAGACCTAGGTTTGGAAACGAGGAGAATATTAAGACGGATATTAACCTTTTAAAGCCTAGCGGTAACTTTACGTACCACCAGGTTTAACATTAAAACAGTCTACGTGGTGCCCACATTGCGTTTATGTGTTTTGTACGGATCTCAGAACAAACAGCAACTTTGGCCTTATAAAACATTAAGAGATTGGTTTTTATAACCGAAGTGGACAGTGTTTACAGCGCGGTACGCACTGAGTCCTTATATAAAACAGATACGCTTCGTCTTTAAAGGGTTAAATAAGTGGGATATCAGGGTGAGTACTGGATGCATGTGGTTCGGAACAGGGAGAGCGGACGGGCTGTTGTGGACACAGTAACGAACCTGTGAGTTCCATGAAATTCAGTGAACTTCTGTAACCTAAATAATTATGGATTGTCACTCTTCAAGGACTGTAATCTGAGGAGTATGTTTTTATTTGCTTGCCAAATTATAGTTGATATTAAGAGATAACTGACAATAAAAATCCATAATGTGCTTAAATTTATTTCCTCCGCGTTTAGTATTCGCTTGGACTTTATGTCGCTCTTAATTTTACTCTTTTCTGGGATTTTTTTTTGTAGTTTAGTTTGTGGTAGGACATTTACCGTTGCTATGAATATTATATCTAATTACTAATGCAGAGAGACATTCCGTTGACAGCCAATTAAATTGTCTTCTCAACAGATTCTTAACTGGATACTAACTGATTGGAATGCTCATTTCATATTCCGAGATGTAATCATTGCAGTCCACCTGTGGCCAAGTCGTCTTGTTAAGCTAGGTGGACACGAATCTTCGTCGCATCTGCTATCAAATATGAAAGATTTGCCTTTTCTGTAAATATTAACCTTTATTGGAACAATACTGAGTTAAACTCGACAATGATTTTCGTTGTACCAGGACCAGTGTCGAGCCCCACTCGACATGTTATTTTACAGTGTTTTATGCTGGGTTTTCTAAGCTTATTTATTTATTTATTTATTTATTTATTTATCTATTTATTTATTTACTACTTTTTATGTATTTACGAGACATTGTCCTGCCATACGACAGGGTGGCAATATTAGCGGGCTAACTCCCTTCATGTGACTCCAAGGAAACGAGGCTTTTGACGTCACATATAAACGAAGCTCAATCTTTACCCTGGAAACACAGGCGCGAATCATTCACAACCCAGATGTTGTCGTAACCACGGAACTTCATGACAATAAGTGTGACTCTGTCACTCACTGAGTTAAAAAACAGGCGAACTACACACAGGGGGGTTTATTTAGTAGTGTTTCTTGCCTTCACTTTGAGGTATCTTGTGAAGGGACTTTGGAGGTCTTACTGAGCTGAGGAAACAGTGAGAAATTTTTAAAGTTTGCCCCTAATGCTGTTTATCGTTGCTGCATAGGAGACGCAGGCTCCGATGGACTGGTAATAACAAAGGTCATTCCAAAATTTAGGTACAATATTGCCATTAACCTTTTAAATCCTAGCGGTAACTTTACTTACGACCAGGTTTAACATTAAAAAATTCTACGTGGTGCCCACATTGCGTTTATGTGTTTTGTACGGATCTCAGAACAAACAGCAACTTTTGCCTTATAAAACATTAAGAGACTGGTTTTTATAACCGAAGTGGAGAGTGTTTACAGCGCGGTACGCACTGAGTCCTTATTTAAAAGAGATACGCTTCGTCTTTAAAGGGTTAATTTTCGAATGATATTTTTATTTATTTATGGTTTATTTAACGACGCCTCCATAGTCCAAAGTATATGGTATTGAAAATTAGAAGGGTTAATGAATTTTTAATTGAACATAATGATGAGGGCAGTGGTCATGGACTAATTTGAGATATCACAGTATTTACCTGCAGACACTGAGAAAAACCACGGAGAACCTCCGTCAATGTAGTAAGTGTTCCGGCCGAAATTAGAACAGAACACAACCCATACCCACGTCACTCTCTTCCCAAGTCAGTTAAGGGAGATTCTTCCAGTAATATTTTCACTGTCTGTTTCATGCTGCCCGCACCATTAAGAGGCACAGAACAGAGTAAGTGAAAGTAAATGTTTTGACACTGAACGGACGTTTTTTACTCGATAAAAGCAAAAGAGAAGCAGGCACAGATTTTATGGTTGTAATTTCAAGTGCGTTAGCAAGAGAAGGGCGACTGTTAGCTTCGTCGCGTCTGTCCGTCCGGCCGTTTGGATGAATCAGGTTGACTCCGAATTCTCGTGAAATTTTATATTTGCGATTTTTACTAAAATTTGTTCGACGGATTCGTAGTGGATGCAATCCGACAGAGGTAACAGTTACTTTACGTGAAGAGCTACGTACGTTTGTGATCTCCCGCAGTGATTTTCCCTCGTAATTGACAGTGTTCTCTGGGTGGTCCGTGCTGATGCTGAAAAAGCAGGTGGGCAGTGGAGCATCGATCACGCTCCATTGTAGACGTCGAATAGTGATGTGGAAGACATATCGATTGTAAATATCACATCTTGATTTTTTAAACCAATATTTGCACATACGATATATATAGAGATACATTTTTTAATTGTTCCTACATGTTTCGGCATCCATCTGCCATCATGAGAGAGTAAACACGTAAGTGTGTTTAAAACGTAAATGGTAAAGGTCACCCTAGAACAAGCCGTGAAGGCCCAAAGGGGGGAGTAGAGGTAGAGCTCTACTCTTTCTTTAACCTCGGCACTAGATGTGGTGGGTGGTTAACACTACGCCCCGGCCGCTTTACCCCCGGGAAAGAGACCCGGTACCGATTTTACGGGAGGCTGGGTGGGCCCCAGGGCCGGTCTGAACGGGTGCGGGAAATCTCGCCCACACCGGGATTGGATCCCCCGACCGTCCAGCCCGTAGCGAGTGCCTATACCGACTGCGCTATCCCGGCCCGTCGTGTTTAAAACGTAAAGGAATATAACAACAATACAATAGTGATATCCATTGTATTGTACCAATTTTCACAGTTGTAGGACATACAGCTGTGAAATTTAAATTTATTCATGGTCTTTAAATTTTGTAACCATTTTAATGTTCTGTATTTTAACTGTATTGTCGCACATCTATATTGTAACTAGACACTGATACAGTTCTCGTTGTTAGGTAGCTCCAAGAAGACGGCTGAAAAGAACACAAACTATTGGAGGTTTACCTGATGTTTGTGTATCCAATTATAGTGCAGTTGTTGGTATATATACGAATATATATATATATGTGTGTGTGTGTGTTTGTGTGTGTGTGTATGGTCACACAGCTATTAAAATTCATGCGTATGATAGAGTGAATATAACTACTGTGTTTTTATCAGATTTTAATATGTTTTAAATATGTTGATGTGTATACTCCCTGCTGTTGGCGGGTGCCCGCCGACACATGTCGGAGGAATTCCAAATTTGTATCTCTATGTACAGTGTATGTGCAAATGTTGTATTTCTAAACAAAAAGTGTAATCTTATTGCGCGGAGTGGATAATATAAAGATATCCTGTCTTAAGTTTTATCGTTAATCTATTCACAACACTCAGACCAATAAAATTCACACTACTGTCCCCAGGTATTGTATATTACAATATCACTTTGAGCACTCCTACATGGTTACTGTATTGTGTCATGCTTAGATACGCAGGCTACATCCGAGACACTGTATACCAGGATCCGTTATACAGCTATGTTACATTTTAACTTTTTGACTTTTTTACACCTTTCTACTCTATGCATATGTTGGTTTTGTGCAATGTTGCTTCGATGCTTGGATTTGACTCCCTGATGATGATCCCTTTGGGGTCGAAACACGTAGGAGTGTTCAAAGTGATATTGTAATGTAAAATATCTCGGAAAAATATTGAACATTTTGTTGGTCTGAGTGTTGCGAATTGGTTATCGGCAGTGCACGGAATGCAGAATATAAAAAGACGACGGTGATCTGTTTGTAAATCTATTGCTAAGGTGAGAAGAAGACACTTTGTGGGACGTGTTAAAATAGGGTTCTTCTTTCTGGAGGTACTCGCATTCACGAATTAAATATTTAGGGGCACTTAACAGAACAAAAGCACCAGACGTGTTAAGCTCTTCGGATATTTCCTAACTTGTTAGGACTACATACGTACAGCGAGGAGGAGGTGCTAACAACGTAAGATTGAGGCAGAAGGAACTTTACTTGTAAAGCCTGGAAATTGTGAAACTTCTAGAGCAAAGAAATTTGAGGATAACTTCAGGGTGAACCGTGGGGAAATACTGGCTTACGACCGTGTCCATTGTTGGGGTTTAGATTTTAGCGGTGTTGAAAATTCTTATTTTGATACTGCATTGTGAGTAACTGTTGTATTTAATACGACGCCAAATAAGTTTTCTGTTCACGTGCGGGTCGGTTACAAATCACCAGTTCAGAAAAACCGCATATGCCACAGATATATAGCTATATGAAAAAACTTTGATAGGTTTCTTACCTACCCAACTTCTTGCTGTAAACAGTTTTTTTAAATGGAAGGATTTCTTAATGAGATTTCCAGTTAGAGGTGTTGGGTGGGACCGTGAAATGCTGGTAATAGCAAAGGTGTGGCGAGATTCACTTTTGAGTTCAACAGTACAGCAATTTTAGAGGCTGAAGTGTATACTGTTTATGAGCAACATATCTCTTGTAAATTAATGTCTACAACTGGGACAAATAACTTGGCGTAAGCTCAGGCACAATAAATAATGTTGATTTGTAGGGAGGGAAACGGGACGGGAAGAAACATACGTTGAAGAGATGTTGCAGTTTTATTAAAAACAAATTCAAGTACACAACATGTCGAGTAATTTGTATGCTTAACGTGAATAGGGAATTAATTAGTAGACGCGAAATCAGGTGACATTTCTTTTAATAAATAATTATTTTTAAATTACATAAATACATAAGTTTTTGGACATGTGTACCTCGTATTATCGTAATGTACACCTAAGAATTACACTTATATTTAAAATATGATTATGCTGTGATGAGACAGATAATTGTTTCCTCATTGCGCTAAGTTTAAAGTGAAAAAAAAGAAATAACATAATTATGTTATACACATGGCATTAGAGGACATTGAAAGACGCAGTGCCTCCTCGTTTTTCATACAGTTTTAGTCGTATTGTTAGTAACGTAAGCATTTATTTTTCCTTACAGTATTTTAGTCAGTTTAATGTATGTTAGTTTTATAGTAATAACCACAGTTTGTTCTTTTCACATATCGGCTTCAAATTTTAAAATAAAAATGTGCGTCAAACATTTGATTCTACCTTAAAAATATCGTAATATAAGGAATGATATTTCAATTATACGCCTGTTTCCTTGAAGCTTATTTAATTGTCTCTGTGTTCTAACAGTCCTGTTGTCAAATAAGAAACACCATCTAATTGTATTGTGTTTCGTTTTGGTCCGTGCGTCTTGTTGTATTTACAGTCCTGTCATCAAATATGTAACACCGTCTAGTCCTAGTGTATTTCCTTGTGGTCTGTTTGTATTTTTGTTGTCTTCGCAGTCCTGTCTTCCTCTAGTTTGTACGCATTGTAGCAGTCCTGTCTGCCTCTAGTTTGTACGCATTGTAGCAGTCCTGTCTCCCTCTAGTTTGTACGCATTGTAGCAGTCCTGTCATCGACACGGAGACACCGTCTGTTTACGATAGATTTCCTCCAAAAGTTTTTGTATTGTCAACGTATCATAGCACTCTTCTTATCAAACAAAGAACACCATCCTTTGCTGTTGTTATCTGTCTCCTCTGTCTTATTCCTGTTAATATCAAGTCTAAAAGTCCTGTCAGTTTTTGTTTGTTTGCAGTTAGAGTCTCAAAGTCTATTGGATAAATTTACCAAATGTTGTTGATATTAATACTGAAGTGACGTCAGGAAGTAGCTTTACCTTTGACCTGCAGTCAGTGCGTCATTTATTGAAGGACATCTGCCTTCACGTGGTCAGCAGTTTGATAAGTACACTGTAGGGACTCTGCTTCGGATTACGTCACTCAGCAACGTCGGGCATTACTAAGACTGAATGTTACCTGGGGTAACGTCTCTCATCTCAGATTTTTTCAAACATTAGTTTTCAGAGAACGGATATATTTCGCCATGATTTATACTGTATAGGGTACAGTTAGTTTCGATAACTGGAATATCATCCAATTGTAGGTTTGTTTAGGAATTCTGGACAATGGAAAGTGTACAAAATAACAGTAATGTATATTATAAGTGTCTCCAAAGTTCTCCAGTTTTGAGGGGTAGGAAATATTAGGCTATTACGCTGGAATAAGCAGGATATGATGACACTGTCAACTGGTTTACTTTATTAATTCGCAATTGGGTGGCCCCTTTTTGAAGTCACGGCCATAGGACCGGTTGCTATAAGTTGATGTTTCTTTTTGTTGTACTCTATTCCTTCAGGCTAATGCTGGGGATGTTAGGGTACCACCGCTTCCTTTCAATTTTAGAATTTATTACAATCAGTCATCCTGTCAATTCATGATACGTAATAAATGCGGTTGAAAACATGCCTTTAGGAATCACGAAGCAGTCTGCCTACGAACTGGAGCTTGCAAGTAGTTTAAAGACAAAAGAGAAATGGAATTAAAAGTGGAGCTTCCATATGGGCGTCACTTTTTGTGTAAAATATGTCTCATTGTCCACAATTTTTTTGCGGTTTCTGCGTATTCTATATTTTAAAGTAATTGACTTCACTTCCTTTTCTTGTGGCTCATTTTACGACGCTTCGGGTACTTAATACTATATAGTGTCAGTGGTAGGATAGCTTATGAATGATGAATTGGAAAGGACAGGGAAGGAAGTGGTCTTAATCTAATCGAGTCTTTGTCCCAGCACTTGCCTCAGTCAGGATGTACAGTGTTCCAGTCAAGATTCGAACCTTGCGCCTGTAGCATAGCCTTATTCCCACACCGTCCTCCTCTGTAACGTTCAGTTCTCTTTTCTCTGTCTTGTTTCCCTTTAGTGGCGGTGCGTCGCTTTATACATAACACTTTTACACTTCAGTATCTAATACATCTTACATGTGTTTATTTTCTTAAATAGTCCTATGCAGTGTCAAAGTAACAGTCAAGTACTCGTTGCTGTTCGTTTGTGTGCCTTACGACCCAGTATAAAGTTGCCAGCTATATTAAAACCTGACCGGTATGTGTTATTGCTTCAGTAAATGAGTTTTGGTATATCAAATGACAGGTTTAAAGCGCGAGACCATTACATTGAAGCTATGGTTAAAGTCTTTCATTAATATTCACATACATCCTTTGAATAGCGCTTTGTACAGATGTTTTCAGTGTTGATGTATCTCGATTTTTTTTAGTCGTTTCGTATGTACAGAAATCATGTTTCATGAAAAGAAAAACGTTTTAAAACATGTTCCTTTTATTTTGGGAGTCACTAAACCAAATAACAGACACAACGAAATTAACAACTTAATTTTTTTGAAAGCGTAGTGAATGTCCTGGTTGCGTTCACCCAAAGAAGTGCAGTCATTTTTCGGGCTACCCTATACTGGGCCGTGTAATACATTGAAGTCAGGTACGTCTAGTGTCCGACTTTATAATACTAGCTATCTGAGAGTTGAACTCTGAGAACATAAAATGAGTGAATGATATTTAAAAAAAACTTTATATGGAAGCAATAATAATAGTGTCTGAATTTTATAATAATAGTATTCATTAGTTAAGAAATGGAGTATTTGCACGGATTTTTATAAAAATATGTTACTACCCATGGTACGGTTTTCGAAATTGTATGATTTATCTGACATTTACCAATGTACGAATGAGATATGTCTCTTTAAAATCGGTCCATCTTCCTCGTCTGTCTGTGATGTGTGGTGGTTCTGTCATCGCTTGATAATTTACGCTAATCGTCTATCGTATCTCTCAAACTGCATGCATAAATACATTATATTGCTAATCTAAACAAAGAAAGGAGCAAATAGTACATAATTATCAGTTTTAATATTCGTGAAAGTTTCTCTGGAATTTGAGACGTAACGTACCCCTCGTAGAGACCATATTAGGGCATTCAACACCTTCCCTTCGTTATGTATAATGGAAACTGCAGTCTGAATGAAGGGTATTGGTACACCACATTTACTGTGCTTACTTAAAGAACACCGCTCAAACTTCTGAACAGAGTCACAACTTAGAAACAGTTTTACAGAGTGATTTGTGCGTATGAAATATTTCTCAGAATGAAAGCACCAAATACATGAATACACAAAAGAAGGAAGTCACTTATGTCAGAATGTGTTTTACACTTTGAAGTACGTTAGTTTCGTATAAAATTCTTTGTCATGTGTGCCAGTTCAATTTGGAATATTAACTTTGTCTGTAAGGTGTTCGTGTTTTGTCTGTCCCTGTAACATCGTGCCCTACCTTCCTTACCGTAAGGTGTATATATTTTTTTTCAGTACGTCTTGTTGTCAAGGTCACATGTATTTTTATTCGTCGTCGTTTAATGTCTGTGTCTGTTAGTACTGCAATTTATGTCAGTCATGCAAAAAATAAATATAGCGTTGCTTAAATTACATGCTGTGACCCTAATGCATTGCTCATTAATCACTGTTGAACAAACAAAATCATTTCAGGAATTGTTACCGTTTAACATATTAACTGTTTTAAAATAAACTAACTGTAATGTTTGATAAATTATGTAGTATATCAAAGATGCATAAATATAAATCATAAATTACTTAGAGTATTTGTATACATTTACAATATTAATATTACAATCAGCGTGTGTTTGTAATCTATGTTAATTGTTACCACATCATGGGGATTCTCCTATTCGCTAGCTTTTCTTATTTGTGGCAGCAGCGTGAGGCAATGAGCTCTGATCAGCCTCGCTTCCTTGATTCGCATACGCCCTATAAGCCCTTTGATGCGGGTCTGTTTGCATCTTGCGATCGGCATCGCCCTGTATATCCCTGTGGCGATTTCCTTCTGAGGTCTCGTCTCTGAAAGCCACTCCAGGTTCTAGATTAAAACTCCGGCCATATGACGAATGACCATAGCCACCACCGCCGCCCCCACCTCCATGGCCACCACCCAAATGCTCGTGGTGCAGTTCGTGTGAATGTGAATGTGAGTGTGAATAGACGGGTTTCTGCACAATCTCGTAAGTTACTGCCTGCTTGCCCCCGTGACTTGTGAGGGATTTGAGACCTATGATAGCGGAGAGCATGAGGGACAACAGGCCTGTCATCAGGGCTTTGCCTGCCAGCCCTGCCAAGGCTGCAAATGCAATTGGCAGCAACGTACCCTTCATCATGAGCGCTGCCATCAGGAGCTGGCCCATACCCTTTTTGCCACCTTTACCGCCGCCGCCACCGCCACCACCACGACCTGTAGATAGAACAGAGAACTTCAATTAACCTTCGTAAGTGAGTCCTTATATAAAACACATACGCTTCGTCTTTAAAGGGTTAATATACCTTAAACAGCATCATAAAATTTTATTCACAGATGTGTTCATTATTTGACAAAACGTGACACCTTTTTGGAATGTGAAATTGTATTTAAATTAACGTTTTAAGTACTGTTGTAATACAAAAACATTTTAACATCAATTTAAATGGAATTTTATTTTCAAAAATTACCAAATTTCATCAAATAGGAAAACACTTATAAGTACAGTTTTATTGTGCTGTTTAAGCTACACTAACATGAATTTGAACGCAATTAGTATAACTGTAATAAAATTGTGAGGAAGCGATCTCTTTTCATAGAACCATGATCGTGATTACAAAATTAGCCTCTTTTTATACAGTGTGTAAGGCTGATGGTGACCCAGTCGGTTCGAAACATTTAAGAATCTTACAAAAACAAAAGCGTTTGTAATAAAAAATTACGTTGTGTTGTATTGTGTTATCTATATAGATACGACGTATGGTTGGTTTACGAAACGGAACGAGACTTGTTCCTATGAAGATTGTGACTTTTTCCTGTTGCGTTAATACGCCTGAAACTTTTCTGTCATAAAATATAAGATCATAGGTTGAGGATGTTCGAGAGCAGCGTGCTGAGGAAGGTATTTGGGCCTAATGGTTTGGAAGTAACGTGAGGCTGGGGAAAACTGCGTATTGAGAAGCTGTATGATACGTACTGCTCACCAAACATTCTTCGGGTGATGACGTGAGAAAAATAGGAAGGTGTTACGGGCCTTTAGCACTGTGGGAAAAACGAGAAAGACATACTTGGTTTTGGTGCTAAACCTAAAGCAAAAAGACCACTTGGAAAACCTAGGTGTAAGATGGGAAGATAATATTGAAATGAATGATAAAGAAACAGAATAGGGGGCTGTGGGCTCTGTGTAGGCTCACGGTAAGGAAACGTAGCGGCCTCTTATGTGTTTTCCTTAACGTGCCATGAATTTCATAAGAAGCTGAGGAAATTGTATCTCGTAAAGATGACCTACACTTCATCGGGTTAGTTAGTTAGTTAGTTAGTTAGTTAGTTAGTTAAGTTAGTTATTCTTGTAGTCGAGACCGAAGTAAATTTAACTGAGGTCCCAGGAGAAGTGTCCTGTTTAAGTATTATATGCCTAGAATTCATTCGTTCTTGCCATCTTTTAACCCTTTAAAGACGAAGCGTATCTGTCTTATATAAGGACTCAGTGCGTACCGGGCTGTAAACACTCTCCACCTCGGTTATAAAAACCAATCTCTTAATGTTTTATAAGGCAAAAGTTGTTGTTTGTTCTGAGATCCGTACAAAACACATAAACGTAATGTGGGCACCACGTAGAATTTTTTAATGTTAAACCGGGTAGTACGTAAAGTTACCGCTAGGCTTTAAAAGGTTAAATTAATTATACAAAGAGAATGTTTTGCTCCCCTCCTCGTTTCGCAGTTCCCTCCAGTACTCTGTTATTTCATCTCTGTTTCTGTCGTATATGCCTCTGAACATTCTGCTTCAACTCCCAACTGCCAACAACTTATTTGCTGCAAATACGTAATTGAGGCATTAACTTGGATCACATTCCATGAACCCTTAAGATGATGAAAGCATTTGCTCCGAAATTTCGGTGTTAGTCTACGACAATACATTGTGTCGAAATCCAGAAGAGCACAATATAAAATTTCTGTATATGCAATAAATGCTGGCCAAGATAATTGATTAGTGCAGAATTGCAAAGAATTTTAGAAGACTGCTTACACCAAACTGCTGTAAATCTATAAGCTCTTGATCACTGGTAGGCTAGGCCTTAGTTTCAGTGTGGTTTCAACATAATCAGTTGTTTTAGCAAATGCCATTTTTACAGCAGAAATAACAATGTAAGGTACGCTTCGCCGAATGGCATTAAGTGTATCAAATGATGATGGATGAGCAAGGTATATATATATATATATATATATATATATATATATATAACACACTTCGAAAGGTGAGAAAATGGTAAAAATTTTAGTCTCAACCACATAATACAAGAGACTAATTTGGAGATGTAGGCATGCGTTCAGGGAATGTTATTAAAATGTATCTTAAAGAAATACGAAGCAACTCCGTATATCGGATTCATCTGACTCTTGAAAAGGACTAGTGGCGGACGCTTGTGGTTTCAGTCGTAAGTCTTCCGGCTTATAAAAGCCTGGAATTTGTTCAAAAGCGTTCTGAAGATGGTACATTACAGCTGCGTTTAGTGACGTTTTGGACTTCAGCCATTTCCCGGCTTTCAAACAGGAACACAACTTCTGAGGAACTGAATCTTTTGCCATACTCAGACGAAAGGTGGGTAGACAGTTGAAAAAGTTCAGAAACCAAGTAATTCTAAGTGTAAGCTTCGTTAGTAGCTTGGTAACTGTCAGTTTCTCAAGAATAAAAGTGCTCCACTGATTTACTTACTCAGACCCTTAATACAAAATGCAAAATTATATTCCAAGATGTATTGTAATTAACTAGAGACCATTGCAATTTAATGCAAAATGCAAAATTATATTCCAAGATGTATTGTAATTAACTAGAGACCATTGCAATATACGTGGTGTGGCTATTAAATAACAGGACGGCGCGCGTACCCCCAGACAATGATCGTTGATCACCAAAGTAAATATATGCTAGTTTCCGCTGAACGTTCCCCCATTGCACGCCAAACCACGCTCTGTTAAGTTGACGCAGTGTCCAGTAATACATTTACTCTACTGCTTTTGTAGCTGGTTGCGATCATTAGTGATAAAGAACTGAGAAATTCCGAAACATAACATTTCTCGTGAAGTTCAAGACAAACAATTGAAAACAATTTTTTAGGTGAGGTGAATGGAGAAGGCGGCAGACTTACTTAACCTTTTAAAGCCTAGCGGTAACTTTACGTACCGCCAGGTTTAACATTAAAAAATTCTACGTGGTGCCCACATTGCGTTTATGTGTTTTGTACGATCTCAGAACAAACAGCAACTTTTGCCTTATAAAACATTAAGAGACTGGTTTTTATAACCGAAGTGGAGAGTGTTTGCAGCGCGGTACGCACTGAGTCCTTATATAAAACAGATACGCTTCGTCTTTAAAGGGTTAAAGCATTCTCACAAAGTGACTTTAGGGTTTGCTTTGACGGCTTGAGGGCTCGTATGGAGTGGTGTGTGGCTTCAGGTACAAATTGCTTTTAAAGGGATGACAGTTGGATACAGTACATTTATTAGCGACATAGTTTGTTTAAACCAGTCTCGTTACTTAATAGTCTTCTTTCTTCTTATTCCTTCCCTCTTCTACCTACTTGTTCACAATAGGTGTCGAGGGTTTTTGTAATTTTCATTTGATCACACTCAGACACACACCAAAGTCGGTAGGACTCCTCTGGACGAGGGATCGGCCCGTGTCAGAGACCTCTACCTGACAACACAAACACTGTGCAAGACAAACATCCATGCCCCCGGTGGGATTCGAACCCACGATCCCAGCAAGCGCTCGGCCGTAGACCTACGCCTTAGACCGCGCGGCCACTGGGATCGGCTACTTAATAGTCATACCTCTGAAATAACCCATTCAACAACCTCTTCCAGGGGAATTCTTTTTGAGAAACTAAGAGGCGCCCACCTATTGAAGCAGCTCCAGATATTTAATGGAACTTACGTGTTACACAACTCAGTACAGCCCTACACTCTACGCCATCCCGAGCCAAAATAATGCAATCCGCAGCATTAACATTTTATAGACTACGTTTAGTTATACACGTTTCGGTACTACCGTACCGTAGTAAGTGCCTTAAAAAGAATTCTTAGCTATCTTGAAGTACCTCGAAAAGATACGGTGACAGTAAGTATGATGTACATTTACACCCTAATTCTATATAGTATAATGTGTTGTAATTATGCCTCTTGTCCTATTTGTCACGACAATTGCAGCGCTTTTAGTAATATTTAGTTAAGTGTTACAATATCAGCAAACTCTGATTTAACCTAATTTTTCTATGCTGAGCTGTGTTTCTTATATTGTTGCCTGGATGATTTGTCATATTTTTCATCCGATTGATTAATAATATTACCGTCAAAACAAGAATATTTATTGCATAACAGTATTCTGTTAACAAGAAGCTACATTTTTTGGCCCAAAAGGTAATTAGTAGGCTCATATAAAAACACTAAAGGAAGTAAGGTATGTCATTGTTATATACGTAATAAATTGCTTTCATTAATGCATACGTAGGAGTAACGTACGTTATTCCTTTTATTATTAAATACATAAAAATAGTACACTGACCTTTCTTTTGTTATTACATATGTAATAATAACATACTAGTTGCTACATCAACTGCGATATCGCTATTAGCATTGTTGCTTACTAAGGGATGTGTATTTATTTGACAAAGATTTTAGGAGTTTTGCCAGCGTTCAACATTTTTCAAACTGCAATCTTTCGAAATGTGCTTCTCTTTACTTTATCAGATGATGTAAAACGGTAAATAACTCTACTCTTGTGTGTCCTACTGATAAAGCTAGTTTTGGACCCGAAACATTATCCTGTAACCTGACGAATGTAACAGGGCCAGTTCCTGAAAATTTGTGGCGTGAGATCTTATAACAATGGGCATTGTCCAAATATGATTTAAACGAATATGGACTGATATATGGTGAGTGAAACCAACAAATGCACACAAGTTTATGAAAATATATTATAAACCTAGTGATACCTCCTACATGTTTCGGCCATTCATGTGGCCATCCTCAGGGAAGTGCGTTACGAAGAATAAGTTATTCATTTTTCATTATTTATTCTTCGTAACGCACCTCCCTGAGGATGACCACATGAGTGGCCGAAACATGTAGGAGGTATTACTACGTTTACAATACATTTTCTTACACTTTTGTGCGTTTGTTGGTTTTAGTCATCGTATCTAATTGTGCACTGTATGGTTATGGATCAGTTAAAATACGTACTCAGTTCGCTTGTATTCACATTCGTGCCGCTTCCTTCCACAGTCTTTCCAATTGACTGTTTATTAATCCCCCTAACATTCTACGCTACACAGCCTGAGCAGCCTATATCATCGGTAGGTAAACAAAATAGAAATTATTTGTAACGTGAGACATTTACAATCAGTTCAGGTATTACGCGTGTTCAGTTAAGTAGAATTGGCTGTAACGCGATTGATGTGCAGGTGAATGCTGTTTGTATAACATGAGTTTTCGCATGCGCGTGTTGGCTGTTACTTGATTTCAGCGACTAGCGTGAAGGTTTTGTAAAGTTTACCTTACGGATTTTTGCGTTTTTTGGCGTTTACGCAACTATCGCGTTAAAGCAGAACTGACTGTATTTTCATTTTAGCGTGCAACAAAATGAATAGTTATGGAAAAGAATTTAGTGGTTAGTAAAACTCATCATGTTGCCATTTTTGTCGAAATCCATTAACTGATTACACACACACACACACACACACACACACAGTATTGAAAATTTCTCTCTTTTATTGGGTATATTAAATTATGTGCTAAGCCTTTCAATCAACTTTTGGGTTCCTGTAATATGCATACCTGCTTCAATGCCGTCTGAGCTAGTTTGGTCCAGTTGTTGAGTAGCTTCCATTTCCAGCTGTCTTGCCTTTGCAAAACTCTCTTCATCAAACAGTTTAACTGTAATGGAGTGAGAACTCAGATACTGTCCAACACGTCGTATGAGGAAAGCGTCCAGGCGAGATTCCACATCGTTAGGATAATCCCTAGCAAGGGACGCGACCAAATCCACAGGGAACTTCCTGCCTGTCGAAGATTCTGCATCGTTACTTCCATCTTCAGCACTAGAATTGTCTCTAACAACAGTCACACCCGGTAATAATTGGTAACTCTCTGTTTCTGAGAGGCGATCGACCAACGACACGACATCTAATTTCAAACACGTCAGTGTGTAACGGTGTGAACAACCCTTTGACATGACTTTCTTCATTATGTCACCAGCTGACAGAGATATATGGTTCCTTGTGCCATCAAAATTTCTCCAAGAATTCGTCAACGACTCACTGTTGTCTGGTAGCGACGATGAGGAAACCGTTGGAATATAACTGTTATAAACAGGCGTAGCAGTCTCTGCGTTCACGTCAGAAGGAGAAGATACGAGAATCTCGCAGTTTACGATAACAAAATGGTGGTGAACTGCAAACAGCGATATTAGTAGAGATACTAGTCTTAGGTCCATCTTCACAATCCGCCTTGAAGACATTCTATTTGGATACAACACTAAATGTAACACCACTTGATTATATTATTGTTTTTAAATATATAAATATTAAATATCTGAAATGCTATCTACAGATTGTAGCTTGGTGCACAGTTGTAGCGCAATGTGGTGTAGATTTCCATGCCTTCTGGTGGCTGTTCGTGTGCAAATTATGCACTGATACGTCTGTCCATGTGCTTATATACCTGTAATTTAATGCTTCGTCACAAGTACAAAAGAAAATAATGCAAAAGCAGTGCTTTCAGAAAATGTGGAACGCCTGGTTGTACTCATATTAAAGGTCTGTTAAAATCTGGACAATGAAAAAAAAAATCAGGAATTGGAAGGAGTAGGAGAGAGGAGAGGGTGGGTAATACGAGAGCATCTTGTTTCACTTATTGCAGCAGAGTGATTGTTGCGGCTAGCCATCTGCCGATGAGACCCTCCACTCTGCTCTCATTTGCCATTGGAGGATTCTTAGCGACACCATTCATCCGCAAAGTGTTTTTTGAGATGCGTTTTTAGTGGAGCATGACTTAGTAAGTTCAGTGGCGAATAAAGAATAGAAATAAAAAAAATGAATGAAAATGATCTGATAAAATGTGTAACAGAAGTCAAAAGTGAAGGGAAGGTTTGAATTTTTCGCGGTCAATAAGCAATAAAAGTAAGTAAATGAGAGCAAGAGAGAAACAAGTGTTGGTGGCATGCCAGAAATACTTTTACGATAAATGTAAAGCAGCTACGAGTAAGCCTTCTTTTAACAGGCATTTAGAGTTCATAATCAGAATCATCTTGTCATACTTGTATATTAATTTTAAAACAGCAAAAACGCACAACCTTGATATGTAACTGGTGTGGCAGTGTATACATATATAATATTGTTGCTCTGTTCAGGTTCCAATCTATTCAGACGAAGTGCAAACATCTATTTCACAAACAAAATTTGATGTAGCTACAGGACCTAAGCATGTCGGAATAATTAGGGATGTAATTTACACCAATTTAGCCGATCCCAGTGGTCGCGCGGTCTAAATTGTGAGTCTGCGGCGGAGAGCTTGCTGGGATTGTGTTCGAATCCCGCCAGGGACATGGATGTCTGTCTGTTGTTCTGTTGTCAGTGTTGTGTGTTGTCAGATAGAGGTCTCTGCGTCGGACTGGTCACTTATCCAGAGGAGTCCTACCGAGTGTGGTGTGTCTGAATGTGATCGTGAAGCCTCGATACTGAGGAGCCCTTGGCCAAATAGGGGCTGTTGCACCATTGGGGGGGGGGGGAATTTTACCCATTTAAAACATTACATCCATTTATGTGTATCCAATAGTGGCCGCGCGGTGTAAGGCGTGGGTCTGCGGCCGAACGCTTGCTGGGATCGTGGGTTCGAATCCCACTGGGGGCATAGATGTATGTCTCTTGTGAGGGTTTGTGTGTTTTCATGTAGAGGCCTCTGTGACGGACTGATTACTCATCCAAACGAGTCCTAACGACTGTGTTGTGTGTCTGAGTGTAATTGAGAAACCTCCAAAAGGACGCGGTCTAGGCTTGATTTGGCCTCTTGCGCCACAGGAAAAGGAAAAAGTGTATCAAATGGACTTTTTATCGTTTCGTTTCGTAGTCCTTCCCTCTTCTACCTACTCACAGTAGGTGTCGAGGTTGTTTATTTTCACTTGATCACACTCAGACACACACCACAGTCGGTAGGACTCTTCTGGACAAGGGATCGGCCCGTCGCAGAGACCTCTACCTGACAACACAAACACTATACAAGAAACAAATATCCATGCCGCCGGTAGGATTCGAACCCACGATCCCAGCAAGCGCTCGGCCGCAGACCTACGCCTTAGACCGCGCGGCCACTGGGATCGGTGGCTTTAATAACTACTGGAATTAAAGTACCGGTGATCATGAACCACCTTCGAAATACAAACACATTTTTAAACTGTGACGTTCTTTATTTTTGCTACTGAAGGGCGTCATTCTCCTGTTCACTAAGCAATCCGTTGTACGCACGTTGTCAGGCGCAGTGTGAGCCACAAGTCAAACTTTACCGCTGTGGAAGATTAAATATTTCTGCTTCCGAGAGCTGTGGGAAGTGAAAACAATGTTCTCGTTGCAGAACCTGAAAGGAAGAGTTCTTGAATCGAACCCCTGTCCAGTATGTCGAAGTCGATACCAGAGACACCTACAGAATAGAGTTTCCTCAAGTACAAAAGAGTATATTGAATTTTGTAAAAACGTCGTCTTTTTATCTGAGGATTTAATGTTCTTTTTTTTTTTTTTAGGTTTCGGCATTTTGTTGCACTCGCTTTCCTGTTAATGCAAAAGTGACACCCGTAACAAGGAAAGTGTAGGTTTGGTTATCATCTGCAAATCATTGTATTTGAAGATGTTTTAAAATGACTGGATAATTGGAATGAGCATGAAGGAAAGAGAAGTCTGAGTTTGTAAATACTGCAGTACGTGTAAAACAACTATTCATACTTACTGACATGTTTATTTTTCAACATAATTTTTTTGCCAGTTGTCATGAATTGTACTGTGTCCCTTCATTAGGGTAAAATTAGGTGTTGGACTTTTGATATGCACGTTACTCTTTAACCTTTTAAAGCCTAGCGGTAACTTTACATACGACCAGGTTTAACATTAAAAAATTCTACGTGGTGCCCACATTGCGTTTATGTGTTTTGTACGGATCTCAGAACAAACAGCGACTTTTGCCTTATAAAACATTAAGAGATTGGTTTTTATAACCGAAGTGGAGAGTGTTTACAGCGCGGTACGCACTGAGTCCTTATATAAAACAGATACGCTTCGTCTTTAGGGGTTAATATTTTAAAGCCTAGCGGTAACTTTACATATGACCAGGTTTAACATTAAAAAATTCTACGTGGTGCCGACATTGCGTTTATGTGTTTTGTACGGATCTCAGAACAAACAGCAACTTTTGCCTTATAAAACATTAAGAGACTGGTTTTTATAACCGAAGTGGAGAGTGTTTACAGCGCGGTACGCACTGAGTCCTTATATAAAACAGATACGCTTCGTCTTTAAAGGGTTAATATGGCACGGCAGGTTTTGGTCACGAAACTTGAAGACAAGTCAGCGTTTATGATTATATATGTATGGGTGGATAATATTAAAATGGATCTTGCAAAAATGGGGTGGGAATTTGGGGACAATGTGACTCCGAATAATGTGTGGGGATGGGTTCTTCTTAACGTGGTAATGAAAGTTGTTTTCCATGAAAGAAGGTGTCTAGATGAGCTGAGGAAATGCCAGCTTAAAAAGCTGGACTCTGTGCTGTGTGGCAACACAATTGTCACGTAAAATTCCAGTAAATTTTACACCTGAGTTTTAGAATGAAAGTTACAAATTCATGGCAATTAGCACAGTCGAACTCGGTTATAACGCCATGAAAGGGACGAAATATTTTGTGTCGTTATAAACGAGTTCCGTTATAACCGAGGAAAGTAATGTTATGGTTAACAGTGGGGAATGAATTTGTACCACAGAATATCTGTCGCTATAGAAGAGGTGTTGTATAGACCGATGTCGTTATAACCGGGTCGACTGTACCTGTCGACCAAAATAATTTGAAAATATCTTAACAAAATTTATGTTACTAATATCTAACTGTTGGTTGATAATCACGTAACATATGGTGATTTCCAATTCAGGTATCGCTTTTGTTCAGTGTTCAGGATTTCTCCATGTTTAAATGGCTACAAGTTTCATATTAACTGATGGATTTCGATGTAAATAACAGGGCTGTGGGGTCAGTACACAAAACTTCCGACTCCTCATTTTTACACTCCGACTCCGACTCCGACTCCTTCGTAAAATCTCAATATGTATTAATAACGGTAAACTTATAAAACATTTCATCACCAGCACGTGAATCATCAGGCAACTTTTTAGACTTATAACCTATTTTTAAGTATAAGTCTAATGGTTATTGTAGCTATCACGGCTCTGAATTTAGAGTATGTAGTTAAGATTTTAGACTGAGTTCGGTGTCGGAGTCGGTACATTTTTACCGACTCCGACTCCACCCTAAAATTCCTTCTGTCTCCGACTCCACAACTCCGACTCCGACTCCACAGCCCTGGTAAATAACGGTGAAAATATGTGTAAAAATAACTTACTGTTGGACAGGTCTACTCTTTATGAGATACTGTATGGTGAAACGTTGTTTGAGGGAGTGTTTTGGTTTGAGAACAAAAGGTGTGACCGTTTCAGTAATACAATTATTTCAAGCAGCATCCTTTTCCGTATATTCGGACCATATTTGCTGTAATGTATGGACCCATCATAAGCTTCTCCTACTGGCCTGTTATGCAAAGTAGTAGGCTGCATGCGCCATAGTATTTCTATCATCCGCGTTGACATTAACCTTACTGTTAAGCAGAAGATACATCTGTTAAATTAAGCAGTTAGTGAAGTCGTCCTGTTCGTTAGCGCATAGTAATTATTACACGCAGCAACTGACGTAACTTCCTTTTTTTTCCCCCCCCCATGGCGCCACAGCCCCTAGTGGGCTAAGGTCATTATTGAGGCTTCACGATCACACTCAGACACACCACATTCGATAGGTCTCCTCTGGACGAGTGATCAGAGCGATGCAGAGATCTCTACATGACAACACACAACACTCACAAGAGACAGACATTTTTGATAACGGTGGAATTCGAACCCGCAGTCCCAGTAAGCGAGCGGCCGCAAACCCTCACCTTAGACCGCGCGGTCACTGGGCTCTGCAGCTTTCATAATATTTACTTCTTTCTCACATCTGACGTATTTAAGCGCCGTGTGTTATACTTACAAAAGAAGGCGGTTATTTCCCTGTACAGAATTAGTAGCCCTCTCTTTGCAATGTAGATTCAGTTTGTGTTTGACAGTGAATTAAATTTTAAATATTATTTAAAGGGATTTCAAGCTTCAAAGGGTGGACGTTAAGTGACCTTTGCTTTGCCATTGTCTTCTATGTATTAGGTATCCCTTTTATCGGGTCCCTGTGTAAGGCAGCTCTCACGGGTTTGTACCGGGGGCATGGAGGCGTACTGTGAGATAAAGCTTCCGTGCCGAAGGACACGATAAAAGGAACACTATGTGTTATAACTAAGGAAGTGGATTTATATGCGGAAATCAAATTTAAACAACATGTAACCTCCACGTATTACATGAAATCAGAAGTCAGAATTTGTTTGGCAGTAGTAAAGGCCTTAAAAACACTTATATTTGTAGGAGAAATGGACCCGTTATATACCCCTGTTAATTTAACCCTTTAAAGACGAAGCCTGTCTGTTTTATACAAGGACTCAGTGCCTACCGCGCTGTAAACACTCTGCACTTCGGTTATAAAAACCAGTCTCTTAATGTTTTATAAGGCAAAAGTTGCTGTTTGTTCTGAGATCCGTACAAAACACATAAACGCAATGTGGGCACCACGTAGAATTTTTTAATGTTAAACCTGGTGGTACGTAAAGTTACCGCTAGGCTTTAAAAGGTTAATATTCGCGCGCTTTTCCATGACGTCTTTTATCAGGCGTTTATGGCATCATGACGATGTATGAAGTCGTTACAGTGCTAGTAATGACGTTCAAATGTACACTATATTTCTTAGACAAAGGTGTAACATGCGAAGTATCACTGATGTGTGTTTGGGTTTTTTCCATAGTCACTGATTACACAAAGACGACGTTTCGAAAGCAGACTGCTTTGGTCTTTAGGTATCACCCGAAGACGAAACCAGGTATCACCTGAAGACGAAAGCAGTCTGCTTTCGAAACGTCGTGTTTGTATACTCAGCGACGATGGAAAAATTCCAGATACACATCAGTGACGTTTCGCGTGGCAGTGAGGTTATTGTTTTCTTGTAGACATAACTGAGACTCGTCATTCTCATCGGAAGAAAAGTTAAATACCTTTAATAAGGCCGATCTCAGCGGCCGCGCGGTCTAAGGCGTAGGTCTGCGGCCGAGCGCTTGCTGGGATCGTGGGTTCGAATCCCGCCGGGGGCATGGATGTTTGTCTCTTGTGAGTGTTCGTGTTGTCAGGTAGAGGTCTCTGCGACGGGCCGATCCCTCGTCCAGAGGGGTCCTACCGACTGTGGTGTGTGTCTAAGTGTGATCAAGTGAAAATTTCATTGTCGTTCACAAAATCCTCATTGGACCCTAACAATTTTGAAACGACCACATTAACATCTTACTGCAAAACGTAAGCATCTACGACACATTTCCACATGACTGACACTATTGTAGTTATTACAGTTTATTTCTTTTCATGGTTCCTCTCCTCTTCTTTGTGTTTTAGCTCATTTTTGTCCTTTGCCATTGTATTTGTTGTTTTGTTAGGCGGAACGGTTGGTTCGTCGTTGAAGTGAATGGAGCAAACCATTAAGATGGCTTGATTTAGTTCCTAAAGTAATGTGGGGCCACAACAAGTTTCTCCCATCGCCCAATTATGAACGCGGAACTGAGCAGTGAAAGAAGCGTTATGGTCAGCAGGCAAATTATGCAGCCGTGTTTGTGTGACGCATAGCATGCGCTTCTTCGTGCCCTCAAACACTCACTGTCTCCAAAAGTACTAATGGCAACACAATTTTTGGAATTTTAACACAAGGTTTAGCGTGATTCAGAGACTATGAAGACGAACTAACACGCTAATTTATTAGACTACAGGATATATGACAAGAGGATTAGACTTTCCTGCAACAACAGCGGATGTTTTGTTGTTATTGCCTATCTACCAACTCTGGGTCCAACCCTGTCCAGTGAATTGGCTGTTAAGGATATTAAACTTTCTTATGTTTAAATAAACCTCGATTATTTACAATTAATTTAATTAAATATGATGGTAATATATTTGGCAGCTCTGTGGCTGTAGTTGTAGGAAACCGGGTCGAGAGCGCTGAAAGTTCTCATGTAGGTGTCAAAGTAGCCGGCGGCGACGACGGGTGAATGGATCAGCGATCTGCAAGTGGAAGAAATTCCAGTGGAAATGACAATGCATTCCAAATTATCTAGGGCAAAACAAACCAATGAATGTTTAGTCCCTCATTCCCACCCTAATGATGGAGGGAACAGGTTCGTCGGGGGACTTTGATAGCCACCAACATGTCTACGAGTTCTTATAATTTTGAATACAACAATTTGAAAGGGGCGCAGAACTTCGTCAAATTAGTACAATTAAACCAACAAATGGAACAGTATCTTAACTTTTTATTCAACTTTTATTCCAACTTTTCCCCGACATGTTTCGGCATTTTTGTTACCATTTTGAAGGGGGTTACTTTGATTACATAAAACTTCTTTCAACGTGCAGTAACATGTGACTCTTAAAACTTGACTGCACGTTGAAAGAAATGTTATGTAATTAAAGTAACCCCCTTGAAAATGGCAACAAAAATACCGGAACATGTCGGGGAAAAGTTGGAATAAAAGTTAAAAAGCTAAATATTGTGCATTTGTTGGTTTAATTGTGCTTAATTAATTATTTGCACGGAAATGAACAACGTAAAGCTTCATCAAGTTAACCCAAATTAAAATGATTTTCGAAGCGTGACGACGAGTATTTTGGCAGACAGGTACAAACGTTTCGGAGTAATGGATTGCTTCCCTCTTCGGCATAGAAAACGTTAGCAGAAACTTCGAGATCACCGGTTCAACTCCCGTTTGTGACATTTTTCTCTGCAGTTTTGAATGGTCGATTTGTACTCCAGCAAACCGACGGAACGAGCCACAAGCGCTAGACCGGGCTTGTTTATTTATAAGAACCGTCTTCAAGGGCCACATACACTATCTTTGGCTTTCGCAAAATTACGAAAAGCGGCTATTAGATTCATCATGTCTGTCCGTCCGTCCATCCACATGGAATAATTCAGCTCCCACTGGACGTATTTTCGTGAAATTTTATATTTGAGGATTTTTGTAAAATCTGTCAATAAAATTCAAGTTTAATTACAATCCGACAAGAATAACGATGGCTATTTTACATGAATGCCTGTGTGCATTTGTGGCAATACCTCGCTGAATTCTTCTTAGAATGAAAAATGTTTCATACAAAAGGGTGCCTGAGTGTGATCTCGAAACCTCAACAAAGAGGAGGCCCTCTAGGGCTGTCGAGCCATGGAAACAGAATTTGTTTTGCTTGGCGTCTCATTTTACACGGGGGCATTGTCAGGCGCCGATGTTGTGTTGAACTGTGTAAGACATTACACAGCATAACATAAATGTGGTGTTGAACTGTGTAAGACATTACACAGCATAACGTAAGTGTTGTGTTGAACTGTGTAAGACATTACACAGCATAACGTAAGTGTTGTGTTGAACTGTGTAAGACATTACACAGCATAACATAAATGTTGTGTTGAACTGTGTAAGACATTACACAGCATAACCTTAATTTTGTGTTATGACTGAAGCGGATCACTGCGAGCAGGAGCGAAATATATGACTTCATATTTAAAATCTTGTGACTTCTTATACCTGTTGTGATTTTATCACTGTTTTTCTTTGTCTTCCTCCTCTGCTTATCCTACATCAAATTTATTTTTTATTTTACAGAAGTTACGTGCAACGAATGCATAATACACGAAGAGTAAGCGTCTCTGTCATAATATTTTAATTCCAAAATTATAGGGCCGGTTTCAATTAAGTTTGGTATTCAGGGTCAATAATAATAAATGTTGTCTGCATAATTTAAGATGTTTTCTGTCCAATATGACATCTCTTGTATTTGACTTTAAATTATTGCTTTATCAGATTTCTTAAACTGTTCATGGGAAAATGGAATTGTGCATGGCATAAACCCTGAGGCTTACGGACTGCATAGGGAACACCTTTCTTTAACCGATATGTGTTGTGATACTGAGGTACGGTTAGGTATGGACAATGTGTGGTGCATATTTTGCAACATACGTTACATACGCAACAACGTTCTCTCGTTAGTAATTTTCTCTTTGAGCTCCAACCCACTACATTCAAGCCACTTGTAGCGTAAGGTGTTCTTGCCGCTGTTGTCACCTTTGCTCTGCAGAAGGGTCGAACTTGACCCATGTAAAAAACAATAGGCTGTGTGCAGAGTAACTACACATTTAATTACAATTACATGATACTTATTTTGTTGTTATCAAATATAAAAGATTATAAATCTTAGTGTAAAAATTAGACTAGTAATTTTAAGTCTGACATTTATCTAAATTACGTAACAAACTTTTCGGTCCCTACCGCACAGGGAACATATGTTTCCATTGTGCAAACCAATCAGTCAGAGCTGTTAAGGGAGATAATTGCTGTTTATTTTAGTAATTACACGAAATAATTACATAAGTACATTTTATAATATAAAACAATGAAATGTTTCATATATTGAACATAAAATTTCTCTGGTAATACACCTGACTTTGCATTGTTGTTATTATAATATTTGGTTTATATTTTGAATAAAATTTGAGGAACAGACGTAATTATGTACGTACCAGAATTTTTAAAATTAATTGCAAATAATTCAATATTTTGAATCTCAGAATGTTGTTACCAAAAGGATTAAATCTTATAAAACCAGTGTGACCCAGAAGAGTGACACTTGGTTTCCGCGGAAACAAACGTACGTACCTCATTGGTTGCTGTTTCTGTGAGGCAGAGCTACATTTCCTAAGCTGCTTGTGGCTTGTTATTAATATCAGAGTTTTTGTGTTGTTTAGTTTCATTCTCCCTGCTAACCATAGTGGTGTTTTCCCCTCCATCTTTGTTGTTTCCCACCGCAGAAAACATATAACTGTGTAGGTCTATCACCTCCTGCAACGACACAAGCCATAAGCAGCTTAGAAAACAAATTTATCGAATTTATTTAATTTCTGTGGGGTTTCGGATGAACATTGCCGGATGTTCTTAACTTTTTGCGCCCAAAATTGTAACCGTTTCGGCGCCTGTCTCCACACCAGACCGTCTTAAAAATGACAGTCACGTAATCGATATAATCAACCAGGGCTGTGGAGTCGCTACATAAAACCTCCGACTCCGACTCCTCAATTTTTAAATCTACGACTCCGACTCCGAATCCGACTCCTTCATAAAAGCTCAATATGTATTATATAATAACGGTAAACCTACTAAAGTGAGAAATGGTATCATAAGACATTTCATCGCCACCACGTGAATCGTCAGGCTACTTTTTAGACTTATAACCTACATTTACATGTAAGTGTGATGGTTACTGTAGCTAGTGTCTATTTAAGGTTTTATATCGAGGTCGGAGTCGGAGTCGGTACATTTTTACTGACTCCGACTCCACAGCCCTGTAATCAACAGTGTTTATTTTAACTCCGAGAACATTTTATGATTAATTAATTACACTTTAAAATGTGGTAATGGCCATACTGGAAATATTTTTTATGTTGAATGTACCGTGCATTTTATGGTAAGTTTAAGACAAAATAAAAAAATGCACTATACCTCACCGAACATGTAACACACGGCGCTACAGGACGGGATCCACAACGGATCAACCAAAATACTTGTATGCCTCGCCAATAACCAGTTTTAAGAACCATTATAACCTTTTAATGTTAAACATTTCATTATCGATTTCCGTAAATTATTTGTATATAGATAAATTCTAAAACTTTTTTGACGATGGTTTATAATATTGTGTGGTGATGGGTTTATGGACTTTATCCATCGTCCGAAGAGTAAAATATTAAAAAAGAATTAAAGTCACAACGTTTCGGAAGCTGGCTCTTTTTCCGTCCCCAGGTGAATGGAGGGCGAGAAGAGAAGAACACCTACTCTGTTGTGCCCCTTAGACAGAGCTAACCTCCATCGCTCGAGCGATTCAAGAGGTATTCAAGAAATAAAAATACAATAATGGCTAGTTATGCCATACATGTATAATAATAGACTTAAAATACAATATTAAAATGGTTGAAAAATTAAATAAACATAGTTTTACGACGTACATTATGTACTATTATTTTAATTTTTCAACCAATTTAATAATTTAAGTCTATTATTGCACGTCTATGACACAACTGGCCATTATTGTATTGTTCTTTGTTGAATGCTTGCTTGAAGATAACCGAAAAAGGCCGAAAATGTAGGAGTTTTATTACATGTTTGTATACCATTGTATCTAATTGTGGTGCAGTTGTTGGTATGTGTGTGTGTGTGTGTGTGTGTGTGTGTGTGTGTATGGTGACTTATCGTACTGCACGGGGCATGTATAATTTTAAATATGACAAAGAGGCAGGAGAATGTGTTATAAACGTGTCAAGTCCGTCAGGGAGAAACGTGGGAGTGCAGAACATTGTTTTGGAAATAAAACAATACCAACGAGAATGGCTACAGCACGTAGAGAGAATGGGCACAGACAGGCTACCAAAAACAGGCACTGCAGTATAGGCCTAAGGGGAAGAGAAGCATAGAACGCCCGAGGAAAAGATGGAGGGAGCAGCTTCACAGTGGGGGGTTAAAGAACGCGGGCTACGCCTAGCACTACCTTATGTTACCTTTATACATGTTGCATCCAGCCTCTTTGTTTTCAGTACGGCCTGATGATGCCTTCGATATATCAGAAACGTTTAACCGTGTTTTTATACATAATAAAACAGACAATTATATTTGATGAATCTGTTATCGTTGTTTGTGAATGATGCTTTTGAGGACTGCCAAGATGCCAAGTCAGTGCTCTGGCGAGCGGAGATGCCCTACTGACCAAGGTTTTACATTGGCAGCAGGTGACTTGCTCTGAGACAGACATAAAGTCATAATGTACCGTGTTACTGAGACAAAAACACACAATCTGTAAGGGTCTATAAACTGATTCTTTGAGCCTGCAGCGCGATCGGAATGTGGTCTTTGGAACAATTATTTTAAGTGTCTTATTTAACGACCCTGTCGGTTGCTAAGGTTATGTAGTGTCAGTGATATATGAATGAATGAGTACGGAGCATTGGTGAAATTTTACCCTGCAGGGGGAAAACGTAATTACTCAGAGATGAACCTATCTCAGTGCCACTTTTTGAGTCACAAAGTATCAAACTCGATCCTCCGTGATGACGCTTAAGCCATGGTACTACTTATCTCAGATCGTCTGTCTGTACAGTGTTATTACACATATTGTCATACTAAGGTATTATAGAGGTTTGGCATTTGGAAGGTACCCGGAATTTCCTTCGCTCCTCCGTTTACCGTGGTTAAGATTTTTTTTGTGGTTTCCTTGAGTCTAAGAAATGTAACTAGGGCTACAGTCTGGACACTCCGGGGTTCGAATCCTGGCAGGTGCAGGAGGTTTGTTTCTTCGCCGAAACGTCCACGACTGGCTCTGGAATCCATGTACCCTTTTGTTAAATGGGTACCGGAAGTGCTATCCAGGGAGTAGGGAGGTCTGGGCGCGAGATCCACCACTCATTTCCATCTGGTGCCTATGTGAAGAATAAGTGGAGCTATACCTTGAGCCCCTATATGTTTTCATGGCTTTTACAGGGACAACTTTACCGTTCTAGGTGCGTTCATAAAATTGCGGAAAGTCACTATTAGCTTCGTCGTGTCTGTCTGTCTGTCTGTCTGTGTGTGTGTCTGTCCGCCCGCATGGAAGAACTCGGCTCTCACTGAACGGATTTTAATTGAATTTGACATTTGAGGATTTTTAAAAAATCTGTCGAAAAATTCAAGTTTCATTAAAATCTGACAAGAATTAGGGTACTTTACGTGAGGGCGTTTATACATTTATGAGAATACCTCGCTGAATTCTTCTTAAATGAGAAATTTTCCGGACAAAGTTGTAAAGAGAATCGAAACACTTTTATTTTCAATAAGATTTTTTTTAAAATCGTGCCGTTTATGAGATAACGTGGAAAAGTCTGGTAGGGTCAGACCACAGACACCAATATAATACGGCGTATGCGCTTTGCATGCTGGATAACTAAGGCTACAAACACACACTCAGAATATGTAATACTTATTGCTTTTCCACGGCGACAATGGTTACGCGAACGCGCCTCAATGTTATGTTATATGTGCATTGCCTGTGTTGTTTACCTTTACTTCGACTGACGAATCCTGGAATTTTTTGGCATATGAACTTCAGTTTTCGAGGGCACTGTAAATGGTTATCCTGAAGTGTCAGTGGCTGGCAGAACATGTTTTTTAATCATTGCAAATGACAGGAATAAAGAACGGCGGATTTTAAGGCCATATGTGTGTTTGTAGTGTGGAAAGTGAGTATGCTTATGGGTAACGACATTATCACCCCAACAGGAAAGGAGACCTGAACTTATTGTTTGCACTGCGACATGTCCGCTGTGGCTGACCAATACAAGTGCCCAGTTGTGCGTGAAACCCAATGTACGTGCAAAGTGTTTGTTGTTTTTGAAATTGTTATCCTTCATTGCTTGTTACTTTGCTAGAATGTGTGACATTGTGCAAAACAAAAAACAAAGAAGGCCTACTGTCGGTAACGCCGCGGACGGTCCACGCATGATATACCACAGCGCCATGGCTGTTGAAGTTTCCGGGCTGTTGTAGACGTGGCCGTGTGGACTTTGGTTTGGAAAATGGCCAGTTCGCGTCTCTGCCGGGACGCCGACTGTCCTGAGTGACGTCTCATGGGTTTCTTCAGTTTCCCCAGAAAACTCCGGGAAAGTTTCCCTATCATGCCACGATCGCTTCGTTCCAAATCTTTCCCAAATCGTAATTGGCCAGTCACCCTATCACTGAACCCGTATAACCAACATTACTAACAGCGTCGTTAAATGAAACAGACAATAAAGAATGACCTCTCTAATAGATTAGTAGTTAGTTCGTTCATTCGTTTGTTTGTAACGACTTAACAGCCCCTACTGGGCCACGGTGTCCTCATTGTCGAGGCTTCACGATCACACTCAGACAGAACACACTCGGTAGGACTCCTCTGGACGGGTGATCAGCCCGACACGGAGACCTCTACCTGACAACACACAACACTCACAAGAGACAGACATCCATGCCTCCGGAGGGATTCGAACCCCCCAGTCCCAGCAAGCGAGCGGCCGCAAACCCACGCCTTAGACCGCGCGGACACTGGAATTGGCCCGTCCATTGGTTACACTTTCGAAATCTGAATCATACGGTATACAGCGTTTTAATTTAATTCTATTAATGTACTGTTCCATATAGCATCCATATGGTGCAGTATTTTGACAGCTACACACTTGTGTTGCTAGAATACCGTTAAATCCATATGTAACTCGTCGAACAAAGTCATGTGGCTGTAATTCCAATAAAACGAATATTGTCTGTAATTTCCCTAATATTTTAGGATCCTTTTGTAACGTTTCTTTAAGCCGAAACCTTGTGTTACATCCAATACTGGAAATCTGCCTAGACGCAGTCCGCTGAGTGTCGGTTCCACACCCTGTGCCGTCCTTCCCAGCGGCTGTGCATGTATGGGTGTATTTCTGAACTGGAGTTATGACAGTTTAACTATGCTCATGTGGTCGTAATCCGTTCCAGAATTTTCTCCTTATCTGTCTGTAAAGAGGCCACGGAAAGAAGTACCATGGACCGATGTCCCTCCGTATCGCCCTCATGCTCTTACATTTCTTTGTAGAAAAACTTTCCTATATTTTCTCACGTCATCAATCCACGTGTTAACTGGTTCAAGAGCTTTTAGGCTGGTTTATGTAGACCATATGGTGTTGGAGGGGAGTGCAGTTGTAGGCCGAAGGGGAGAAGAATGTGCAGCAGTTCTCACGATGCGTGGGACTGTTTCCGTGGCCTCGGTGTAGTATGTGAAGCTGCTGATTACTTTGAATGTTTATAGGCATTTCTGTAGAATAGTAAAAAGATAAGCAAATCGTGAAGTTTCCAGGAGGTTGAGGCTCCCAGATTTCAAGACAGTCGGCGTATGAAGGTGGCAAGGTTGTCAGCCCTACGCACCTGCCGCCTTCCCCCCCCCCCCCCTCCCGATCCCCTAGGAAATATTCTTGGGACTGATTTCTGTTAGAGGCTGAGTTGACCACAGGACCGTAGCGCGGCTGGAAGGATTATGTCAATGAAAAATTCCAGTGACGCCATCGGGAATCGAAACCGCGACCTTCCGGCTTCTATTGCAGTGCCCACACCAACTGCCCCCCCGCGTGCCCCCTCTGGTGTAGGTACGTTAAATTAATTGTCGTGATTTGATTTTTTAATATGAAGTTCTTTTTCTGAAAAGGCTTCCCTCCTCTATGCGAAACTTCCGCTTATACCCAGCTTGCCCCTCATGTGTTTCCTCTGTTTGTCAGATTCAGTATTCTATACTTCGTTAGTTTCAGTTTAGATATCCTATATTTAGTCTAATTTTAGTGTCTCCTCTAATTCCCAGTTTCAAAATCGTATACTTCTATTTTTTCCAACATTCTATACCTACTAAAATTCCCAGTTTCAACTTGCTACGCCTATAATTCCTCTAAATCCTAGTTTTTAAATGCTGTACAGCCTCTTAATCTCCAACTGAACATCCTATCTATCCTCTGATTTACAATTTTTGTGTCCTATACTTCCACAGATTTTAAGTCTGAATTAACATGAGCATAGGCTACCGTTACGTAAAATTTTTTGCTACACAATAGAATGGTAAATTCCGTCATTTTCCTTCAGAACTTGTTTATGAGACATTCTCAGGCTGCGTTAGACCAAACCATTCGCTTTTAGCGTCCTTGTTATATCCATTTCTATACCGAGAAGAAGCTTGAGAATGGGGCTTCGCTGGACTGTTTTCGTTTATATCATCGGCATAAAATCTTTCGTGGTTGTGTACGAAGTTTGGGTAATATTGTTCGTTATAATCTTGAGGTGTTGGCCATAGAGCTGTGTGTGACAGTGGTTCGATGTGTGTGTCATAACGTTCTGGAATGCCAGTGTTGAGGGCGATATGACTGGCTGTGCGTCGCCCCTGATAGTAGTCACCTGTGTGGGTATTAGACGTGGCCTTCTTCTTCGAAGCTGTTACAGAAGACGCGATAAGCGACACTGCAGCCACTATCAACGCCTTTTTGGCAAGAAGCACGGCACCACCCAGAATGGCCATCATCAGTGCAGCGACCTTCGCCAGTAAGGCAATCAGTAGAGCCTTTTTAATTTTCTTTAGTTTTTTCTTTTTTGATTCTGAAAGACAATTAAATAAGGCATTAATTCGACTTAATGAACGTTAGAAGTGAGATGTTGATTAGTGCATACAGAACTATAATTTTATCTGTTGTTTTGTGTGGGTGTGAAACTTGGTCACTCATACTGAGGGAGGAACAAAGACTGAGGGTGTTCGAGAATAGGGTGCTGAGGAGGATATTTGGGCGTAAGAAGGACGAGGCGATAGGGAAGTGGAGAAGACTACATAACAAGGAACTTAATGACCTGTACTCATCACCAAATATTATTCTGGTAATCAAATCGAGAAGAATGAGATGGGAGGACATGTAGCACGTATGGGGGAAAAGAGAGGTGCATACACGATTTTGGTGGGGAGACCCGAGGGAAGGCGACCACTTGGGAGACCCAGGCGTTAGATGGGAGGATAATATTAAAATTGATTTTCAAAACGTGATTTGGGTGGGCATGGACTGGATTGAGGTGGCTCAGGATAGGGACAGGTGGCGGGCTGTTGTGAATGTGGTAGTGAACCTCCGGGTTCCATAAAATGCGGGAAATTTCTTGACTAACTGAGAAACTGTTAGCTTCTCAAGAAGGCCTCCTCTCCATGGAGTTAGTTATAAGTGAGGTGTTGGCACTCCTGATTCATACTGTGGAGGAATTTTGTTCAAATATCTTCTTGGAGGTCGGCTGTAATCACTGATATTCGCCTCGGTTTTCCTCAGTCCTTCCGGCTAAACTCTGGGGGTAACACTGTAAATTAGGATATGACTGCATACTTTTGCCTTCTTTAAAATTCAGTTTCAAACTAAGGCCTTCGAGCCAGTAGCCAGGCGCATGACTGACTCTCTTGTTGATTGAAAGTGAACCCATAGTGGGAACTTACCTCTACCCTCTGCGATATCTGTATCTTCACTTTCGTGGGGCAGTTCCAGCCCAACCTCAAAGCGACTGCTGTTGTCGCCGCTCTGTACAATCCGGGCCGTGGTCACGATAGTTGGTGAAGAACTCCGGGACACTCCCTGAGTTGTCACTTTCAAAATCCTTGATCGGAGGAATGTCGCTACCGTGTTCCAAATGTCTGATCGAAAACTTCTTTGTAAGGTCCTGCGAACAAGAAACACTGATCGTCACTCTTTCGCGTAATGCAGGATGGTGTTCTGTTATGCAGGCCAATAACGATTGGTAAACAGCACTTCAGGGTTCAGGTTTATTGAATCCATAATATAGTTTTATCTTATAATAAAATGTGAAAAATATTTTAATTAGATAAAATATTTTCTTACTCATTCTGAATGAGTAATCTTGCATGTAGTTACAAAAGACAAAATCTGCGATATTAGAAATTTTGTACAATTACTCTGTTCTACGTAAAGCTCAACAAAAATGACGTGATTGTGACTGAGTTTGTATGCGGGTTCTAAGAGGTAAAGGTAAAGCAGTCCCATTACAGGCCTGGACAGGCCCACAGGGTTCCTGGAGGTTGAGGCTCCCAGATTTCTAGACAATCGGCACATGAAGGTGGTAAGGTTGTCAGCCCTACACACTGGCCGCACTGGTACTCATTTCTGTTAGAGGCTGAGTCGACCCCAGGGCCATAGTGCGACCGACAGGATTATGTCAATGAAAAATCGACTGACACCATCGGGAATCGAACCCGCGACCTGCCGGTTTGTAGCGCAGTGCCTCAACCAACTGCGCCACCGCGGCGGGGTTTCTAAGAATGGAAACCTATATACAGGAATATGATGTTGTCTGTGTGGGATTTGTGTACGACAAAGTGGCAGTGGGCAGGTATTTCCACGGGTACTTATATTTTGCCCTGTCACTGCCATTCTACTAATGGGTCATACTCATATTTAATTCATTTACCACAGAACCTATATAAGTTTAGCAACTGAGACGTTCGTTACGTAATATACGTAAACTAATATAATGATCTAAGTTTTTATAATTATTCTGATATTAATATCCCATGAATCTTGGCAAAATCTAAAGCCAAATAAATGTCAAAATTTCTTCCAAGTACTTGTTGAATTAATTATTCTTGCCCTAGTAGAAACTGTCTGATTATAATGGTCAAGGTTTTATCAAAATTTACTGTATTTTGATTTAAAGTAAAAATTGTTTTGTTCGTTTCAAGTATGGATAACTGTACATTAAATACTAAAGGATGAAATTTAGGAATGAAATATGTAGGATGCACATACACTAAGCTTACGTGAAAAATAGACCCAGAAACAGGCAGGCGGGGAGATAACTGTAGTGTGTGATTAGTATGCAAGAGGGGCGTTACTTTACTTCTGAGCTTAAGATTAAAACGGACTGGGAAATTAAGAACTAGAAAGTGGGCGGTTAACTGCAAACATTGAATGAAGTAATATATGACAGGTTAAGTAAGATACATACATACATACATACATACATACATACACACATACATACATACATACATACATACATACATACATACATACATACACACACACACACACATACACATACATACATACATACATACATACATACATACATATATACATACATACATACATACATACATACATACATACACGGACGACGCACACATATTGTGTTCCTGACGTGATATATATTGCGTGTATTCTTAAATGGGAAAGAAATATAACAGCACTGTAAAGTAGGTGTAAATACTAATTTAAATTTCGAAATTCGGAGCGACTTTTAAAGCACATAATCTCGTTACAACGAAAAGACCGTTTCCATTTTCAAACATGAAATTCATGTAACATACTTGAACATACAGTTCCTCGCTCACAGTAAGTACTCACACTCTTTATTACAAAAACAACATTCAATTCTATACAGAGAAATAAGTACTTTTAAAATTTATATTTGTCCATACCGCGTAGTGCTTATTATAATCACACGTATTAACACCAACTGGCACACAGTACTGAGGTACAGTGTAATGAGGTTCATAAAACTTTGTAAAGTTTGTTATTTTGTACCTCAGTATTCTGTACCAGTTGGTGGCAATACGTGTGATTATATTGCCTGTTGCGATAAGGTTAGGCATCACGCACACACACACACACACTGTGTGGGCGGACTGCAGATCTTGTGATTGCTACTGTCCAAAGCAGGGGATACTGTGGGCATGACGCTGTGAAAGGTTCATGTTCATAACACACGTACCTTGTCTCAGCCTGAGGGTTACGAACCAGATGGACGCTGTCGAATAATTTCAGAACTCGCTGTTTGGTCATATATCTGATGAGCTGAAGAAGCGTTTGTTTGAGGCACTCGAAACTAGCAGACAAATCATCATCTCTGCAATGGACACTTCCGTCGATCAGGTTTATGAAATTCTTATTAATAAATTCTAAATAATATTTTGATGGATCGTCAGAAAGTTGTCCCATTTGGCTTTCTATATTTAAAAACTTGTCTTTGATTTCATCTTGCACCGAAGAGAGAGCTTTATATAAAACTTCCTCCAAATTTAACAGTGATTTTTGTCTAATATGTGTATCATCTGGTTTATCGATCAAGTGACTTTCATTTATATATAGCTGTGTCTTCTGTGTCTGTATTGTAGAAAATTCGTTGCCCTCATTGACTTCGGGGCTTTGTGTAGTAGAAGTATATGACGAAATTTCGTCCTCCAAGTTCACGTTGAAATTGTGCATTGTAGTAATTTCTGTTAAGAATTTAGTGTCCCTGTTCAAAAGAGACGTAGAATATTCTTTGGAATGTTCGTCGTCGTTATTTACGATATTACCATGATGATTTTCAATTGATGTGTAATGTTCAACAAGGGAATTTCTTCCTGTATTCTCCACGTCATACGCTTCTTGACTTGATAATGTTTTTGGTGGCTCATATTGCATGAAGTCTGGCGATAGCAGGGACATCTTGTTTTGATTCGTCTCAATTAGTGAACTGTATTGTCCGTAATTACGAATCTTCGAACACATTATTGGATCAATTTGAATAATAAAAGCAGTCAGTACTACAACATATCGGAGACTGCAGATCGAGTGTCTTAACTGTTTACAAACAAATTTACAAATCCTTGGCCACATATTTAAATCACGTTTAAAATCGTAACACGCACATTTATTACACACCACTCACTTTTGTCGGACGTCTGATGAAATGTTGTCGACGATGAGTTGAGTTTGACACTTCGACATTAAGAGGATCAAGACGTAGCTTATATAGAAACAACAAAATTATGACGTAAACGTGTGTGAACTCATGTAATGTAACAAATTTCGCAGCTGAAGACTTCAAGGTGGGGGGATAATTATGTGTACAAGAAATGTATCCACGACTTTGCTCAAAAGCATTACATGTTGCATGGTTGGTCATGGGTAAGAAAATGGGGAAAAAATATATATGTCGCTGAATGAGAAGCTACGTTGGGGTTTTGCATAGGGTTGTGTTCGTAAAGTTTGTAGATTTGTTCTGGAAGAAGTGAGTAGTTGATTGTTTTGTCACCAAGCATAGAGATAAATAAGTTTTTTAACGAGTAATATATTATTCGTTAAACACATATAATATATTTATTGTGTATAATAAATATATTATATTGCGTTGTGTTCTCGTGACATGAACTTGCGATTTATCATGGATATAAACGAGGTTTGTACTGAAATTTAGAGGAGAATAAATTAATGAATTTAATGTTATTGTGCATTTCTAAGACTTGTAATCATACACATTTTCCGAAAGGAAAAAAACTTAAAATTAAGATAAAATTAGCTTTAACTTTCAATTAAAGTTGTGTGTGTTTTATTTAGTTGCCTTTTACAATAAACAAACAGAAAGAGTGAAAAATCGCGTAATGAGGATTTTCATAATTTGTATTTTTCGCAAGATATTAGGGTCATCATGTGAAAGAATATTTAACCCTTTAAAGGCGAAGCGTGTCTGTTTTATATAAGGACTCAGTGCGTACCGCGCTGTAAACACTCTCCACTTCGGTTATAAAAACCAGTCTCTTAATGTTTTATAAGGCAAAAGTTGCTGTTTGTTCTGAGATCCGTACAAAACACATAAACGCAATGTGGGCACCACGTAGAATTTTTTAATGTTAAACCTGGTAGTACGTAAAGTTACCGCTAGGTTTTAAAAGGTTAATGGCTACACCATATAGCACGTGTACATGGATGGCAATTTTCTGAAGAGTGTTGTTTGGGAAACATGAAGGAAATAGACAAGTGTCAATACCTAAATGTAAATGGGAGTATAATATTAAGAAGAATATAGATAAAACGGTGTAAAATTTTGGAATCTTTTTAATTGGCTCAAGGTATGACCCAGCGGATGGCTATCTTTTGGCCTACATAAGGAAAGGAAACACAAAGTATGGCCACTAAATAAAGATACTGAGTGCGCAGCTCGTGGCTTTGTCTGCTGTTCAACATAATAAATACGTACCCGCAACCGCTCAAACTATTTCCAACCGCTTGACAAACCACGCTCCGTCACTTTTCCGTAGTGTCGCCTAATAATTTTTTTTAAAAGCCTTTTACTTCGCTACGAACGTGCTTGTTAAAACAATTCAGCAACGAGCAAAATACATCAAATTTCTTGTGAAACTGGCCAAAACTGCTACCGGCGCCTAAAACTTTTTGCTCGTGTCGTGTGGATTAGAAGGTAGATTTACTTAATGCATTCTCATAACATGATTTCAGGGGATACTCCGAGGGCTGGAAGGTTCGTATGGAACGGTGTGTAGCTACAAATTGAAATTGCTTCGGATGGAATAAAATTTTTGATACAATAATTCTGTTAATAAAGTATTTTTAAAAATAGTTCTATTGTGTAATAGCCACATGCTGTAGATGTAGCTGAACTCGCATATCTGCCCAGTGGTGACAGAAGATACTACACAGTGTAGACTTGGAGTCAGCTGATCAGTGAAATCACGCGCTCGCCAACTCGGTCGCCAAGTCTAGTGAGCCAGGTGACATCATATCACGTGTAACTCACTGTCAGTCATATCCACAGAGTTGTGCTGCGGTTTCAGTGCCGTGTTTGCGTCCAACTGCCGTGACAACATGCCGCTCATTGTAACCTTCTTTTTTGTAATAAATAAATTACTGGTTTGACAATTATTACAATGAATGCCACTGACCTAATTTGCTTCGTAATCAGAACTCATCATCGAGTTTGTTAATGAGAAATTAAATACTGTCTGTAAAAAGCAGAGATTTTGCAGCGGCTAAATTTATGATTTTTCACGCAAAAAGTTGTGTTATGTGAACTAGCATGTTCAGACGCTAAAGGAGAATAGGGGTCATGGAAATTATTCGTAATCTAACAGACACTTGCAGCTTTAATTCTTCAGTAATAATATTTGTTACCCATTGCGTAGGAAGTCAGGTGGGCTCCATTGCACAGTAGCAAGCCCTGCCAGTAATCGAACCATGGCCAACCACATCGTAGTCTTGTGTCCATTCATTCATTCATTCATTCATTCATTCAGTAGTCTGTTTTACGACAGGTTCGTAGCCTCTTCCAAAGCGAGTACTCCACAGGATGCAATCTAGAGCTTCAGCGTCTAGAGCTAGAGCGTCTAGAGCTTCAATTTCCAGTATCCCCTCTTTTTCTTAAGGTCGTCCAGTAGCAGCTTACGTCTTATTCCTCATGTTCTCTTCCCTTCTATCCTTCCTTCAGTTACGTGTTTTACAAGGCAGTTCGTACGCACGATGTGACCAATCCGGTTAACCTTCCTTCCTTTTATTGTTTGTAGGATATTCCTCTCCCCCTTGACTCCATGCAATACTTCTTCGTCCTCATACAATCGGCCCAACTGATCTTCGCCATAATTCTCCAGCATCACATTTCAAAACTTCCCAGTTATGTATGATCTACTTCCCGAAGTGTCCCAGTTTCAGCACCGTACAAAGCTGTGCTCCAAATGTAGCACTTTACTAATGTCTTCCTTAAATTTAAGTCCAATTTGCTGGTAAAAAGAGTCTTCTTCTTTCTTATGTCGTCTCATAAAAACCCTAAATATTTGAAAGCAAAATTTTAAATACATTTTGGGTATCATGTACGTACATAATTACAGGCCTATTTCTCTTCTGTATTTGTTTTTCCGTCTTATTTTGCTTATTAAATTCTGTATCGCCTTTTCTTTAGTTCTTCTTCCTGTTATCCTGAATGTTCTCGTTTTTTTCACTTAATATTCCTCTCCTGTTTTGTTTTACCTCCCCCCTTTATCACTTACTCTTTTTTCTCTTGTGTTTCTCCGCCTCTTCCTGCGTGTTATTATTCTCTTTTCATCTTCTTTTGTTGTTCCTCCACCATTTGCTTCTACCTGGCCCTGCACGTCCTTGATAGACTTGAACTGTTCACAGTTTCAAAATTTATACATTCTAGGTTAATATTCGGGCAATCTCGCATTTTGTTGTACATCGAACGTTCTGCTCATCTAAGTTTTCCCTAGGCAATACCAGAGACAATCTATCAGGCACTCTCTCCTTCCAAATCCTCACATATCCAATTCTTTCTAGAGTCACAGTTACTGTCAGCGGTGGCCATGAAGGTCAGTGTCGTCCGAGATGTGATACCATGTCGTTTGGTACAATTCCATCGACGTTTCGGATGAACAGCCTACTTCCAAATTCAGAGTGTGTTCGTGTCTGAAGGTGGAGACTGGACAGAGAGAGTACTAAAGTCTGTGTGTCCATCTCTACGTTTGTCTCAACTCGAGAACTGCTGAATGGATCGTTATTAAAGTCGATGGTAGAAAGTTTGACGCAAATTGTTCTGCTGTTATCAGTTTGCATTAGTTGGGACGAACACTTTACGTACATGCGTTTGTACTCGCATATCAAGAGAAAACTGCTCAATACTCAGTAACAAGAAATTTTATAATAGATGTCATATAAAATAATGGAGTACACATTGTGTGCCAAATGTCTGTTTCGCTAAGTCTCACAGTGTTTGGCATAATTAAACTTTTAGAGCCTAGCGGTAACTTTACATAGGACCAGGTTTAAGATTAAAAAATTTTACGTGGTGCCCACATTGCGTTTATGTGTTTTGTACGGATCTCAGAACAAACAGCAACTTTTGCCTTATAAAACATTAAGAGATTGGTTTTTATAACCGAAGTGGAGAGTGTTTACAGCGCGGTACGCACTGAGTCCTTATATAAAACAGATGCGCTTCGCCTTTAAAGGGTTAAATAAAAGGAACCTTATACACACATTTTCTAAATTATTGGTCTCAATTGCAAAGTCCAGTATCCATGCATTGTCTTTCTTTCTATAAGGCAGGGTCTTTCTTGAGAAGCCAATAATACTTCGCCTAATCAAGAAATTTCTCTCAATTTATGCAAGCCGAATAATCAATACCATCTTCACAAGGGTCCTGCCTCCTGTCCCTGTACACTTCCATCTTTTATTTGAAAATCCACCTTAATATTTCACTCCCCTCTGCCTTTAGTTCTTCCAGGTGGTCTTGCCCTACAGGTTTCCCTACTAAAACCCTGCGTGCGTATCTCTTCTCCCCCATACGTACCACATGCGTCACTTACATAATCCTTCTTGATTTGATTGCCCTAATGTATTGTAAATTGTATACGTGGTGTATTGTAGGTCACTTCATCATGTAGTGTTCTCCAGGCCCGTCACAGTTCCTGCCGCTTACAAAATTCCAATTGTTTCCCTTAGTTGCCTACTCTCGAACACCCTCAGTTCACTTTTGATTGATGTAGGTCTGTTAGTATACCCAGCACACAGTCTTTCGATCCAAATGGTCAAGATTGCTTTGCCATCTGTTGCTGAATTATATATATAACCTTGCCATAGTACAATCTTCGTTTATTGAAACATAAAAATTAAACAGTTGTTCGGTACTTAGTGTTCCATTTACATTGTAAGTTTAAAAGCCAACATCACTCCTTCCTAAATTTCTTTTTAGTTTGATTCGTTTGCCATGTTTACATTTCTGCGCCAGTCATCGATGGGCCACTAACCTACATCATATTTATTGTCAACTTCTTCCTCGTAGCAACAAACAACTCACCAGCCGCCTCCTTTCTCTACACCTCATTACCTGTCTTCCCAACCTTGTGAGTCATTAAGAGAGTATTAAGTTATTTAACAACACCGTCAATCCCTAAGCTTATACAGCGTCGGTATTACATGAATAGAACATGAGTGTGAAGCGCTGGTGGAATGATAACTGAGAGAGGAAGGCCAAAGTCCTTGAAAAAAAAATACCTGTCCCAGTGCCACTTTGTCCACCATAAATCCAACATAGGTTATGTCAATTAATTACGTGTTTCATACACTGGTCTCAGTGATTATAAAATCTAAACACATGGAATGTATTTTCTAAGGAAGAAACATTTAGTTTGTATAAAATAATTCAGAGTTACATCCCATTTGAACCTCTCCTAATCGGATTATCGGCTTACTAGTCTAGAATGTAAATACGAAAAGGCGCAATAATCCGCTGATAATGAATTTAGTAACTTAAACCTTCAAACCCAGTGTTTACTTTATGTACTAACCGATTTATTAGTCAACGAGAGAGACAGCGGACATACAACGTTACTTTGTGGCGCGTTTGCATAACCATTGTTGCCATGGAAATGCAACAATGCGTTTTCTTTTTATAGTGTTTGAACCCTATGCAAATTTTTAACACGCGTTTCCTTTTAGGGTTAGACAGGCATGTCCCCTGTATAGTTTACACTTAAAATATAAGAATGTTTGTCCACTCTTCGTTCCTGTGTCTTCGAGCTGAGGTGTCAGGGCACTGCAGCAGAAGTTTTCACCAGGGCTGTGGAGTTGCAGTCGGAGTCGGAAGGAATTTTGTGTGGAGTCGGAGTCGGAGACGGTAAAAATGTACCGACTCCGACTCCGACCTCTATATAAAATCATAAATAGATACTAGCTACAATAACCATTAGACTTATACTTAAATGTAGGTTATAAGTCTAAAAAGTAGCCTGATGATTCACGTGGTGTTGATGAAGTGTCTGATGATACCTTTTTTCACTTTAGCAAGTTTACCTTTATCGTATAATACATATTGAACTTTTATGGAGGAGTAGGAGTAGGAGTAGAAGTCGGAGTCGGAGCCGAGATTTAAAAATTGAGGGGTCGAAGTCGGAGGTTTTATGTACCGACTGCACAGCCCTGGTTTTCACGGTGGTGTGTATTCAGTTTTTGGCCTTTTGGACTGTGACATCGTGTATTATTGTTGGATATCACTGTTTCCAAGGAATTTCTGCCTCAATTTTCAGGGTCGCACGTCAGAACACTAGTACCACAATGGCTGTATTCTTTATAAATCAGGTTCATATTGTAATTATTTATTTATTTAGCAGGTTGTACAATGTTTCAACATTTCCTGCGCCAATTTGGCAATTATATTATCTTCTTCCTCCAGTTGCTTCTGTTATTCCAGTCTCCTTCCATTAATCCCTTTTTTCCCATCAGTCCTCTAATCCCTTCCGCCCAGGTAAGTTTAGGTCTACCTCATTTTCTTCTTCCTGGTGGACGCCATTTCATAACTTCTTTTGGCAGTCTCCCCTCTTCCATTCTTTGGACATGTCCATACCATTGAAGTTGTTTGGTTTTAATATCGTCTAAAAGAGACCTTGCTACATTCATTTTTTGTTTAATAATAGTATTCCTAATTTTGTCCTTCCTAGAAATTCTAGCGGAGCGTCGCCAGAAGTCCATTTCTGTGGAATTTAGTTTTGCTACCGTGTTGTTTTTAAACACCATGTTTCTGCTGCATATGTAATTGTACTTTTGACTATTGCATGATAGATATGGGTCTTTATTTTGCGGGTCACATTGCGGTCCCACAAAATGCTGTTTAACTTTGTTATAGCTGCTCGTCCTCTATTAATTCTATAATTAATTTCTGGCTCGTGATTTCCATCTTTGTTTATTCTTACCCCCAAATAAGTATATTCACTTACATGACTTATTATCCCCTTCCCCTCTTCTAGTTGTAAATCTCTTGATGTGTTTCCTATGGCCATATATTTAGTTTTTTTAACATTTAATTTTAAGCCCCACAATTCATACTCATCTATTAATTTCCTTGTCATGTATTCTAAATCCTCATAATCTTATGCAATTAGTAATTGGTCATCTGCAAATAGCATTGAAAATATTGCCGTATCCTGAATCTCCAATCCCATCCTTGCACATTTCTTCTGCCAGTTTTCTAAAGCATTCTGAATATATATCTTAAATAAAGTGGGCGATAATCTACATCCTTGTCGTAGTCCTTTTGTTACATAAAATCCTGAAGAAAGTTGTTTCCCTATTTTAATTCTGGAAAAAGAGTTTTCATACAATCTCTTTAGTGCCCTAATAATACTATTACTAATATTGTAGAGGTCTAATGCTTTCCATACGTTTTTCAGGGGCACACTGTCATACGCTTTCTCTAAATCTACAAATAATAAGTGTAGAGGTTGATCAACAGGCATCTTTTTCTCTATCAGTTGCTTTAAACAAAATATATGGTCAATTGTGGATCGACCCGCCCTAAGTCCTGCTTGTTCTTCTGTTTCTATCTGGGAAAATTCATGCTCCAAAAAAATATTTTATAATTTTTCCATATAATCGACTAAAATATTCGATACTGTAATTCCTGTGTAGTTTTCATATTCATCCTTCTTTCCTTTTTTATAAATAGCTGAAATATATCCTATTTTCCAATCATTGGGAATTTCGTCACCATTTAAGCAGCGTTAAAAAATTTGTCTTAATAACTCATATAACATTTCGGTTCCTGATTTTAGTAATTCTGCAGGTACTCCTCCAACTCCACATGATGTGATACTTTTTACGGACTTAATTGTCATTTTAACTATTTCTATATCTAAATCAATTTTGTCCATTTCTATTTCCTTCATATCTTCTAATTCTGTCTCTTGCTCTCCCAAGTAGCGCTCCCTATTTTCTGTTAGAAGTCCTTTAAAATATGTTTCCCATTTGCCAGTGGGTATAGGGTCAAAACATAGTCCTCCATTTTAATTTTTCCTTAAATTCTTCAGTATTCTCCATGCTTCTGTGCTTCGCGTACCACCCAAGTAGCTTTCTACTGTAGAACATGCCTTTTCCCAGCTTTTATTTTTCTCTTGTGTTATCATTTTTCTGATTTTCCCTTGCATCCTTCTAAGCTCTATCCTGTACAGTGGGTCTTTTGAACTAATCCATTTCAAATATTTTCCTTTTTTTTTTACCAGTTGTCCAATGTCTTCATTCGAGTAATAAAGTGGTTTAGTTTTACTTCTTAAAATTTTCTCTCCTAATGCTTCTTTTGCTGCTTGGTGAATGCATTTAACAAGATGTTGGTAACATTCTTCTGTACTTTCAAAATTACTTTCTCCAAGTTTCTCATCGAATCTCTTCTTATATAAAAACTGGTACTTTCATCCCTTAAATTATCTATATTATACAGGGTATACACAAAAGAAGGGTGCGGTTTCAAAAGTTAACAAGAAATTTATTTCTCACCTTACACGGGCACAGCGTACACCGTCGGCAGCGGCAACTGTCCAAGTTTCTCATGCGTTAATCACAATCCTTCAATGTGTGCACCCTGGGTCACACGACACACATCCACACGGTAATCAAATTCATCCCAGACTCGGTGTGGCATGTCCGCTGTAATGGTCTGCAGTGCATGCCAGGACCCTTGCCTTTACACAAGCATCCAGTTTCCACAAACTGTCAGTACCACCTAGTTATGTTATTCCTGTATGGTGCGTCTTTTCTAAACCGTGCACGAAACTCACGCTGCACTGTAATCACAGATCTGGACACCTCAAAACGGAGCACACAGAACGCCTTCTCCTGCTGCGACGCCATCTTGGAAACAGGCCCCGCGGCCCCGCAGTAAGCATGAGAAGCGAACTGCTGGTAGCGCATGAGAAACTTGGACAGTTGCCGCTGCTGACGGTGTACGTTGTGCCCGTGTAAGGTGAGAAATAAATTTCATGTTAGCTTTGAAACCGCACCATTCTTTTGTGTATACCCAGTATAATGGTGATTGTGATAATTCTAATGTACAGTCTGTTATGTTTTCCCTTGATTAATTTGCATTGTTTTTCCCATATGAAAACAAAATTTTTGCATTCACTAAATAATGGTCGCTCCCAACAGTCATTCCTGTAAATACCCTTACATCTTGAAATTTTAAACCAGAATTTTGTCTGGCAATAATGTAATCTACTACAGATCTTCGCTCCTGTGTATCTTGATGCCATCTGTACTGATGTATCCTCTTGCGTTTCAAATATCCGTTCAAAATTTTGAATGGATTTTGTTCGCATATATCTATCAATTTATCACCATTATCATTTATTACTTCTTCTCCAAATGGCCCCACAACCTGGTCATTAATTTTTTCCCCTGTTCTACTGTTAAAATCTCCTGCAATTAAAATTTCCCTTGAGTTTCCTATTTCAACTATTCATTTAATTTCCCCAAAAAATGTTCTTTTACCAAAACATTTTCGTCATCGCTTATTGCATAAATTCCTAAAATGCAGAACTTCTTCCCAAATAAGTTCACATATAACTTCTTCATATTTTCATTTATTGCTTCCCAAGTCGTAATACATCTCTTACATCTCTTTTTAACTAAAATAGATATCCTCGCTTTTCTCTTTTTTCTTGTGGAACTCCACTATAAAACTGTAAGTAAGATCCTAGTATTTCTACTCCATTTCCCTTTTTCTTCGTTTCTGTTAATATCGTAATGTCTTGTTTTAGTTCTTCCAAACCCTTTATAATTTCTCCTGTTTTGTTTCTTATTCCTTCAACGTGCCTAATCGTATAGTCCTCTTACGTAGTCTATTCCATCGTACGTTGTATCTATCCAGGGTATTTCCAATGGGCCTTTTAGCAATTTCCGTTTTCCGATGAGCAGGGGGCTGGCCTGCTGCATCAACCCCCAACCTGGAGGAGCAGGTGATTTTTGATCAAGGTTTTCTTCCTCCAGCCATTGGTACGCCAGTATCAAACTGCAAGGCAGCAGTGCTAGTTTTGGTCCGCCCCGGGTATTTTATTTCCCCGGTACCCGCCACATCTGGTGAGCATTCCCCTATCCGCCACCAGGGGAGGCGCCCGATGGAAGACTAGCAACTCCTCACGGGCATATTGTAATTATTATCAGCCTTTTTTTTTAAATTTCTTAAATATATTGTCATTTCAGTAGGGTGACCCAATTATAATGCTATTCCCCGCCGCAATCAGTGTAACTTCTCCGTCCAAAAATTTCTCTAAATACTTTCAGTGCTTTGGAATATGAAACACCCAGACTGTGTATTATGGCCGTCATATATTTAACCGAGTGTTCCCAAACAATTCTTGTGTGGAGGCACCCAGAACGTAAATGTGCATACCCTGAGGAATCGCCGACTGTGAAAACGTTTACAGTCCATATAAAGTTATAATGAAGGAATCAATTAGCGTCAGGCACGAGTAGTGTACATTATATACTTTATTCTGACAATATGTTTCGACCTAATGTGGTCATCTTCAGGCTAGTAATATAAAATTCATGAAAACTACTGTATATAATTTATTAAAAATGCTAATAATACAGGTCTCAATTTTACATCTAAGCCAATACATGTTTCTGCGTCAAATTTGTTAGATGTATGAAATATTCTCGGGCTGATAGCCGTGTCAATTGTTTAAAAACCTCCGACGTTTCAGAGACACACTAAGTCTCCATTTTCAGGGAAGTGATCTGGTTACTCAAACCGAAACCGTCGCTTATATATGCTGTGGCCGAGGGCCGC